>JAKUCM010004833.1:0-58682 GCA_023374145.1 Lepidium sativum | reverse complement strand
GCTAAGTTCAAGGCTATCTAATGTCACTTCGACTTGAGAAAGTGTGCTAAGAAACTTATATTAGTCTCATATGTTACAAGAAGGTCATTGTTCTCCTTAAGTTATAAGTTATGATTATCGGTGAACCGTCAAGAACTATTTTGGTTGAGTTATAAGGTCTGGCGTGGTCGTTTGAGCTATCCGTGCTAATCTTGGAGTTCTACACATGTGATCTCTTTTTGCTAACTTTAAGGCCCATGTAATGTCGCTTTCACATGAGAAAGTGTGCTAAGCAACTTAGGTTGCTCTCATATGTTGCAAATTGGTGATTGTTCTCTTACGTTAGAAGTTTTGATTATCAGTGAACCGTAACGAACTAGTTTGGTCGAGTTATGATGTGTAGCTTGATCCTTTCAGCTGTCCGTATTCATATAGTACTTCTAGACATGAGATCTCTTTTTGTTAAGTTCAAGGCTATCTAATGTCGCTTCGACTTGAGAAAGTGTGCTAAGAAACTTAGATTGGTGTCATATGTTACAAGAAGGTCAATGTTCTCTTAAGTTAGAAGTTATGATTATCGGTGAACCGTCAAGAACTACTTTGGTTGAGTTATGAGGTCTAGCGGTTGTTTGAGCTATCCGTGCTAATCTAGGACTTATACACATGTGATCTCTTTTTGCTAACTTCAAGGCCCATGTAATGTCACTTTGACATGAGAAAGTGTGCTAAGCAACTTAGGTTGCTCTATTATGTTGCAACTATGTGATTGTTCTCTTAAGTTAGAAGTTATGGTTATCGTTTCATGAACTACTTTGGTTCAGTTATAAGGTCTAGCGTGGTCGTTTGAGCTATTCGTGTTTATCTAGGACTTCAACACATTTGATCTCTTTTTGCTAAATTCAAGGCCCATGTTATGTCGCTTTAACATGAGAAAGTGTGCTAAGCAACTTAGGTTGCTCTCATATGTTGCAACTTGGTGATTGTTTTCTGACGCTAGAAGTTATGATTATCAGTGAACCGTCACGAACTAGTTTGGTCGAGTTATGAGGTCTAGCTTGGTCGTCTGAGCTATTCGTTCTTATCTAGGACTTCTACACATGTGATTTCTTTTTGAAGTTCAAGGCAAGGTAATGTCGCATTGACATGACAAAGTGTGCTAAGCAACTTTTGTTGCTCTCATATATTGGAACTAGGTGATTGTTCTCAAAAGCTAAAAGTTATGATTATCAGAGAACTGTAACGAACTACTTTGGTCGAGTTATGGTGTGTAGCTTGATCATTTCAGCTGTCCGTATTCATATAGTACTTCTAGACATGTGATCTCTTTTTGTTAAGTTCAATGCTATCTAATGTCGCTTCGACTTGAGAAAGTGTGCTAAGAAACTTAGATTGGTGTCATATGTTACAAGAAGGTCATTGTTCTCTTAAGTTAGAAGTTATGATTATCGGTGAACCGTCAAGAACTACTTTGGTTGAGTTATGAGGTCTAGCGTGGTCGTTTGAGCTATCCGTGCTAATCTAGGACTTCTACACATGTGATCTCTTTTTGCTAACTTCAAGGCCCATGTAATTTCGCTTTGACATGAGAAAGTGTGCTAAGCAACTTAGGTTGCTCTATTATGTTGCAACTATGTGATTGTTCTCTTAAGTTAGAAGTTATGGCTATCGTTTCATGAACTACTTTGGTTCAGCTATGAGGTCTAGCGTGGTCGTTTGAGCTATTCGTGCTTATCTAGGACTTCTACACATTTGATCTCTTTTTGCTAAATTCAAGGCCCATGTTAGGTCGCTTTAACATGAGAAAGTGTGCTAAGCAACTTAGGTTGCTCTCATATGTTGCAACTTGGTGATTGTTCTCGGACGCTAGAAGTTTTGATTATCAGTGAACCGTAACTAACTACTTTGGTCGAGTTATGATGTGTAGCTTTATCCTTTCAGCAACCCGTATTCATATAGTACTTCTAGACATGAGATCTCTTTTTGCTAAGTTCAAGGCTATCTAATGTCACTTCGACTTGAGAAAGTGTGCTAAGAAACTTATATTAGTCTCATATGTTACAAGAAGGTCATTGTTCTCTTAAGTTATAAGTTATGATTATCGGTGAACCGTCAAGAACTATTTTGGTTGAGTTATAAGGTCTGGCGTGGTCGTTTGAGCTATCCGTGCTAATCTTGGAGTTCTACACATGTGATCTCTTTTTGCTAACTTTAAGGCCCATGTAATGTCGCTTTCACATGAGAAAGTGTGCTAAGCAACTTAGGTTGCTCTCATATGTTGCAAATTGGTGATTGTTCTCTTACGTTAGAAGTTTTGATTATCAGTGAACCGTAACGAACTAGTTTGGTCGAGTTATGATGTGTAGCTTGATCCTTTCAGCTGTCCGTATTCATATAGTACTTCTAGACATGAGATCTCTTTTTGTTAAGTTCAAGGCTATCTAATGTCGCTTCGACTTGAGAAAGTGTGCTAAGAAACTTAGATTGGTGTCATATGTTACAAGAAGGTCAATGTTCTCTTAAGTTAGAAGTTATGATTATCGGTGAACCGTCAAGAACTACTTTGGTTGAGTTATGAGGTCTAGCGGTTGTTTGAGCTATCCGTGCTAATCTAGGACTTATACACATGTGATCTCTTTTTGCTAACTTCAAGGCCCATGTAATGTCACTTTGACATGAGAAAGTGTGCTAAGCAACTTAGGTTGCTCTATTATGTTGCAACTATGTGATTGTTCTCTTAAGTTAGAAGTTATGGTTATCGTTTCATGAACTACTTTGGTTCAGTTATAAGGTCTAGCGTGGTCGTTTGAGCTATTCGTGTTTATCTAGGACTTCAACACATTTGATCTCTTTTTGCTAAATTCAAGGCCCATGTTATGTCGCTTTAACATGAGAAAGTGTGCTAAGCAACTTAGGTTGCTCTCATATGTTGCAACTTGGTGATTGTTTTCTGACGCTAGAAGTTATGATTATCAGTGAACCGTCACGAACTAGTTTGGTCGAGTTATGAGGTCTAGCTTGGTCGTCTGAGCTATTCGTTCTTATCTAGGACTTCTACACATGTGATTTCTTTTTGAAGTTCAAGGCAAGGTAATGTCGCATTGACATGACAAAGTGTGCTAAGCAACTTTTGTTGCTCTCATATATTGGAACTAGGTGATTGTTCTCAAAAGCTAAAAGTTATGATTATCAGAGAACTGTAACGAACTACTTTGGTCGAGTTATGGTGTGTAGCTTGATCATTTCAGCTGTCCGTATTCATATAGTACTTCTAGACATGTGATCTCTTTTTGTTAAGTTCAATGCTATCTAATGTCGCTTCGACTTGAGAAAGTGTGCTAAGAAACTTAGATTGGTGTCATATGTTACAAGAAGGTCATTGTTCTCTTAAGTTAGAAGTTATGATTATCGGTGAACCGTCAAGAACTACTTTGGTTGAGTTATGAGGTCTAGCGTGGTCGTTTGAGCTATCCGTGCTAATCTAGGACTTCTACACATGTGATCTCTTTTTGCTAACTTCAAGGCCCATGTAATTTCGCTTTGACATGAGAAAGTGTGCTAAGCAACTTAGGTTGCTCTATTATGTTGCAACTATGTGATTGTTCTCTTAAGTTAGAAGTTATGGCTATCGTTTCATGAACTACTTTGGTTCAGCTATGAGGTCTAGCGTGGTCGTTTGAGCTATTCGTGCTTATCTAGGACTTCTACACATTTGATCTCTTTTTGCTAAATTCAAGGCCCATGTTAGGTCGCTTTAACATGAGAAAGTGTGCTAAGCAACTTAGGTTGCTCTCATATGTTGCAACTTGGTGATTGTTCTCGGACGCTAGAAGTTTTGATTATCAGTGAACCGTAACTAACTACTTTGGTCGAGTTATGATGTGTAGCTTTATCCTTTCAGCAACCCGTATTCATATAGTACTTCTAGACATGAGATCTCTTTTTGCTAAGTTCAAGGCTATCTAATGTCACTTCGACTTGAGAAAGTGTGCTAAGAAACTTATATTAGTCTCATATGTTACAAGAAGGTCATTGTTCTCTTAAGTTATAAGTTATGATTATCGGTGAACCGTCAAGAACTATTTTGGTTGAGTTATAAGGTCTGGCGTGGTCATTTGAGCTATCCGTGCTAATCTTGGAGTTCTACACATGTGATCTCTTTTTGCTAACTTTAAGGCCCATGTAATGTCGCTTTCACATGAGAAAGTGTGCTAAGCAACTTAGGTTGCTCTCATATGTTGCAAATTGGTGATTGTTCTCTTACGTTAGAAGTTTTGATTATCAGTGAACCGTAACGAACTAGTTTGGTCGAGTTATGATGTGTAGCTTGATCCTTTCAGCTGTCCGTATTCATATAGTACTTCTAGACATGAGATCTCTTTTTGTTAAGTTCAAGGCTATCTAATGTCGCTTCGACTTGAGAAAGTGTGCTAAGAAACTTAGATTGGTGTCATATGTTACAAGAAGGTCAATGTTCTCTTAAGTTAGAAGTTATGATTATCGGTGAACCGTCAAGAACTACTTTGGTTGAGTTATGAGGTCTAGCGGTTGTTTGAGTTATCCGTGCTAATCTAGGACTTATACACATGTGATCTCTTTTTGCTAACTTCAAGGCCCATGTAATGTCACTTTGACATGAGAAAGTGTGCTAAGCAACTTAGGTTGCTCTATTATGTTGCAACTATGTGATTGTTCTCTTAAGTTAGAAGTTATGGTTATCGTTTCATGAACTACTTTGGTTCAGTTATAAGGTCTAGCGTGGTCGTTTGAGCTATTCGTGTTTATCTAGGACTTCAACACATTTGATCTCTTTTTGCTAAATTCAAGGCCCATGTTATGTCGCTTTAACATGAGAAAGTGTGCTAAGCAACTTAGGTTGCTCTCATATGTTGCAACTTGGTGATTGTTTTCTGACGCTAGAAGTTATGATTATCAGTGAACCGTCACGAACTAGTTTGGTCGAGTTATGAGGTCTAGCTTGGTCGTCTGAGCTATTCGTTCTTATCTAGGACTTCTACACATGTGATTTCTTTTTGAAGTTCAAGGCAAGGTAATGTCGCATTTACATGACAAAGTGTGCTAAGCAACTTTTGTTGCTCTCATATATTGGAACTAGGTGATTGTTCTCAAAAGCTAAAAGTTATGATTATCAGAGAACCGTAACGAACTACTTTGGTCGAGTTATGGTGTGTAGCTTGATCATTTCAGCTGTCCGTATTCATATAGTACTTCTAGACATGTGATCTCTTTTTGTTAAGTTCAATGCTATCTAATGTCGCTTCGACTTGAGAAAGTGTGCTAAGAAACTTAGATTGGTGTCATATGTTACAAGAAGGTCATTGTTCTCTTAAGTTAGAAGTTATGATTATCGGTGAACCGTCAAGAACTACTTTGGTTGAGTTATGAGGCCTAGCGTGGTCGTTTGAGCTATCCGTGCTAATCTAGGACTTCTACACATGTGATCTCTTTTTGCTAACTTCAAGGCCCATGTAATTTCGCTTTGACATGAGAAAGTGTGCTAAGCAACTTAGGTTGCTCTATTATGTTGCAACTATGTGATTGTTCTCTTAAGTTAGAAGTTATGGCTATCGTTTCATGAACTACTTTGGTTCAGCTATGAGGTCTAGCGTGGTCGTTTGAGCTATTCGTGCTTATCTAGGACTTCTACACATTTGATCTCTTTTTGCTAAATTCAAGGCCCATGTTAGGTCGCTTTAACATGAGAAAGTGTGCTAAGCAACTTAGGTTGCTCTCATATGTTGCAACTTGGTGATTGTTCTCGGACGCTAGAAGTTTTGATTATCAGTGAACCGTAACTAACTACTTTGGTCGAGTTATGATGTGTAGCTTTATCCTTTCAGCAACCCGTATTCATATAGTACTTCTAGACATGAGATCTCTTTTTGCTAAGTTCAAGGCTATCTAATGTCACTTCGACTTGAGAAAGTGTGCTAAGAAACTTATATTAGTCTCATATGTTACAAGAAGGTCATTGTTCTCTTAAGTTATAAGTTATGATTATCGGTGAACCGTCAAGAACTATTTTGGTTGAGTTATAAGGTCTGGCGTGGTCGTTTGAGCTATCCGTGCTAATCTTGGAGTTCTACACATGTGATCTCTTTTTGCTAACTTTAAGGCCCATGTAATGTCGCTTTCACATGAGAAAGTGTGCTAAGCAACTTAGGTTGCTCTCATATGTTGCAAATTGGTGATTGTTCTCTTACGTTAGAAGTTTTGATTATCAGTGAACCGTAACGAACTAGTTTGGTCGAGTTATGATGTGTAGCTTGATCCTTTCAGCTGTCCGTATTCATATAGTACTTCTAGACATGAGATCTCTTTTTGTTAAGTTCAAGGCTATCTAATGTCGCTTCGACTTGAGAAAGTGTGCTAAGAAACTTAGATTGGTGTCATATGTTACAAGAAGGTCAATGTTCTCTTAAGTTAGAAGTTATGATTATCGGTGAACCGTCAAGAACTACTTTGGTTGAGTTATGAGGTCTAGCGGTTGTTTGAGCTATCCGTGCTAATCTAGGACTTATACACATGTGATCTCTTTTTGCTAACTTCAAGGCCCATGTAATGTCACTTTGACATGAGAAAGTGTGCTAAGCAACTTAGGTTGCTCTATTATGTTGCAACTATGTGATTGTTCTCTTAAGTTAGAAGTTATGGTTATCGTTTCATGAACTACTTTGGTTCAGTTATAAGGTCTAGCGTGGTCGTTTGAGCTATTCGTGTTTATCTAGGACTTCAACACATTTGATCTCTTTTTGCTAAATTCAAGGCCCATGTTATGTCGCTTTAACATGAGAAAGTGTGCTAAGCAACTTAGGTTGCTCTCATATGTTGCAACTTGGTGATTGTTTTCTGACGCTAGAAGTTATGATTATCAGTGAACCGTCACGAACTAGTTTGGTCGAGTTATGAGGTCTAGCTTGGTCGTCTGAGCTATTCGTTCTTATCTAGGACTTCTACACATGTGATTTCTTTTTGAAGTTCAAGGCAAGGTAATGTCGCATTTACATGACAAAGTGTGCTAAGCAACTTTTGTTGCTCTCATATATTGGAACTAGGTGATTGTTCTCAAAAGCTAAAAGTTATGATTATCAGAGAACCGTAACGAACTACTTTGGTCGAGTTATGGTGTGTAGCTTGATCATTTCAGCTGTCCGTATTCATATAGTACTTCTAGACATGTGATCTCTTTTTGTTAAGTTCAATGCTATCTAATGTCGCTTCGACTTGAGAAAGTGTGCTAAGAAACTTAGATTGGTGTCATATGTTACAAGAAGGTCATTGTTCTCTTAAGTTAGAAGTTATGATTATCGGTGAACCGTCAAGAACTACTTTGGTTGAGTTATGAGGCCTAGCGTGGTCGTTTGAGCTATCCGTGCTAATCTAGGACTTCTACACATGTGATCTCTTTTTGCTAACTTCAAGGCCCATGTAATTTCGCTTTGACATGAGAAAGTGTGCTAAGCAACTTAGGTTGCTCTATTATGTTGCAACTATGTGATTGTTCTCTTAAGTTAGAAGTTATGGCTATCGTTTCATGAACTACTTTGGTTCAGCTATGAGGTCTAGCGTGGTCGTTTGAGCTATTCGTGCTTATCTAGGACTTCTACACATTTGATCTCTTTTTGCTAAATTCAAGGCCCATGTTATGTCGCTTTAACATGAGAAAGTGTGCTAAGCAACTTAGGTTGCTCTCATATGTTGCAACTTGGTGATTGTTTTCTGACGCTAGAAGTTATGATTATCAGTGAACCGTCACGAACTAGTTTGGTCGAGTTATGAGGTCTAGCTTGGTCGTCTGAGCTATTCGTTCTTATCTAGGACTTCTACACATGTGATTTCTTTTTGAAGTTCAAGGCAAGGTAATGTCGCATTTACATGACAAAGTGTGCTAAGCAACTTTTGTTGCTCTCATATATTGGAACTAGGTGATTGTTCTCAAAAGCTAAAAGTTATGATTATCAGAGAACCGTAACGAACTACTTTGGTCGAGTTATGGTGTGTAGCTTGATCATTTCAGCTGTCCGTATTCATATAGTACTTCTAGACATGTGATCTCTTTTTGTTAAGTTCAATGCTATCTAATGTCGCTTCGACTTGAGAAAGTGTGCTAAGAAACTTAGATTGGTGTCATATGTTACAAGAAGGTCATTGTTCTCTTAAGTTAGAAGTTATGATTATCGGTGAACCGTCAAGAACTACTTTGGTTGAGTTATGAGGCCTAGCGTGGTCGTTTGAGCTATCCGTGCTAATCTAGGACTTCTACACATGTGATCTCTTTTTGCTAACTTCAAGGCCCATGTAATTTCGCTTTGACATGAGAAAGTGTGCTAAGCAACTTAGGTTGCTCTATTATGTTGCAACTATGTGATTGTTCTCTTAAGTTAGAAGTTATGGCTATCGTTTCATGAACTACTTTGGTTCAGCTATGAGGTCTAGCGTGGTCGTTTGAGCTATTCGTGCTTATCTAGGACTTCTACACATTTGATCTCTTTTTGCTAAATTCAAGGCCCATGTTAGGTCGCTTTAACATGAGAAAGTGTGCTAAGCAACTTAGGTTGCTCTCATATGTTGCAACTTGGTGATTGTTCTCGGACGCTAGAAGTTTTGATTATCAGTGAACCGTAACTAACTACTTTGGTCGAGTTATGATGTGTAGCTTTATCCTTTCAGCAACCCGTATTCATATAGTACTTCTAGACATGAGATCTCTTTTTGCTAAGTTCAAGGCTATCTAATGTCACTTCGACTTGAGAAAGTGTGCTAAGAAACTTATATTAGTCTCATATGTTACAAGAAGGTCATTGTTCTCTTAAGTTATAAGTTATGATTATCGGTGAACCGTCAAGAACAATTTTGGTTGAGTTATAAGGTCTGGCGTGGTCGTTTGAGCTATCCGTGCTAATCTTAGAGTTCTACACATGTGATCTCTTTTTGCTAACTTTAAGGCCCATGTAATGTCGCTTTCACATGAGAAAGTGTGCTAAGCAACTTAGGTTGCTCTCATATGTTGCAAATTGGTGATTGTTCTCTTACGTTAGAAGTTTTGATTATCAGTGAACCGTAACGAACTAGTTTGGTCGAGTTATGATGTGTAGCTTGATCCTTTCAGCAGCCCGTATTCATATAGTACTTCTAGACGTGAGATCTCTTTTTGCTAAGTTCAAGTTTATCTAATGTCACTTCGACTTGAGAAAGTGTGCTAAGAAACTTAGATTGGTCTCATATGTTACAAGAAGGTCATTGTTCTCTTAAGTTATAAGTTATGATTATCGGTGAACCGTCAAGAACTACTTTGGTTGAGTTATGAGGCCTAGCGTGGTCGTTTGAGCTATCCGTGCTAATCTAGGACTTCTACACATGTGATCTCTTTTTGCTAACTTCAAGGCCCATGTAATTTCGCTTTGACATGAGAAAGTGTGCTAAGCAACTTAGGTTGCTCTATTATGTTGCAACTATGTGATTGTTCTCTTAAGTTAGAAGTTATGGCTATCGTTTCATGAACTACTTTGGTTCAGCTATGAGGTCTAGCGTGGTCGTTTGAGCTATTCGTGCTTATCTAGGACTTCTACACATTTGATCTCTTTTTGCTAAATTCAAGGCCCATGTTAGGTCGCTTTAACATGAGAAAGTGTGCTAAGCAACTTAGGTTGCTCTCATATGTTGCAACTTGGTGATTGTTCTCGGACGCTAGAAGTTTTGATTATCAGTGAACCGTAACTAACTACTTTGGTCGAGTTATGATGTGTAGCTTTATCCTTTCAGCAACCCGTATTCATATAGTACTTCTAGACATGAGATCTCTTTTTGCTAAGTTCAAGGCTATCTAATGTCACTTCGACTTGAGAAAGTGTGCTAAGAAACTTATATTAGTCTCATATGTTACAAGAAGGTCATTGTTCTCTTAAGTTATAAGTTATGATTATCGGTGAACCGTCAAGAACTATTTTGGTTGAGTTATAAGGTCTGGCGTGGTCGTTTGAGCTATCCGTGCTAATCTAGGACTTATACACATGTGATCTCTTTTTGCTAACTTCAAGGCCCATGTAATGTCACTTTGACATGAGAAAGTGTGCTAAGCAACTTAGGTTGCTCTCATATGTTGCAAATTGGTGATTGTTCTCTTAAGTTAGAAGTTATGGTTATCGTTTCATGAACTACTTTGGTTCAGTTATAAGGTCTAGCGTGGTCGTTTGAGCTATTCGTGTTTATCTTGGACTTCAACACATTTGATCTCTTTTTGCTAAATTCAAGGCCCATGTTATGTCGCTTTAACATGAGAAAGTGTGCTAAGCAACTTAGGTTGCTCTCATATGTTGCAACTTGGTGATTGTTTTCTGACGCTAGAAGTTTTGATTATCAGTGAACCGTAACGAACTACTTTGGTCGAGTTATGATGTGTAGCTTGATCCTTTCAGCAGCCCGTATTCATATAGTACTTCTAGACGTGAGATCTCTTTTTGCTAAGTTCAAGTTTATCTAATGTCACTTCGACTTGAGAAAGTGTGCTAAGAAACTTAGATTGGTCTCATATGTTACAAGAAGGTCATTGTTCTCTTAAGTTATAAGTTATGATTATCGGTGAACCGTCAAGAACTATTTTGGTTGAGTTATGAGGTCTGGCGTGGTCGTTTGAGCTATCCGTGCTAATCTTGGAGTTCTACACATGTGATCTCTTTTTGCTAACTTTAAGGCCCATGTAATGTCGCATTGACATGACAAAGTGTGCTAAGCAACTTTTGTTGCTCTCATATATTGGAACTAGGTGATTGTTCTCAAAAGCTAAAAGTTATGATTATCAGAGAACTGTAACGAACTACTTTGGTCGAGTTATGATGTGTAACTTGATCCTTTCAGCTGTCCGTATTCATATAGTACTTCTAGACATGAGATCTCTTTTTGTTAAGTTCAAGGCTATCTAATGTCTCTTCGACTTGAGAAAGTGTGCTAAGAAACTTAGATTGGTGTCATATGTTACAAGAAGGTCACTGTTCTCTTAAGTTAGAAGTTATGATTATCGGTGAACCGTCAAGAACTACTTTGGTTGAGTTATGAGGTCTAGCGTGGTCGTTTGAGCTATCCGTGCTAATCAAGGACTTCTACACATGTGATCTCTTTTTGCTAACTTCAAGGCCCATGTAATGTCGCTTTGACATGAGAAAGTGTGCTGAGCAACTTAGGTTGCTCTATTATGTTGCAACTATGTGATTGTTCTCTTAAGTTAGAAGTTATGGCTATCGTTTCATGAACTACTTTGGTTGAGTTATGAGGTCTAGCGTGGTCGTTTGAGCTATTCGCGCTTATCTAGGACTTCTACACATTTGATCTCTTTTTGCTAAATTCAAGGCCCATGTTAGGTCGCTTTGACATGAGAAAGTGTGCTAAGCAACTTAGGTTGCTCTGTTATGTTGCAACTATGTGATTGTTCTCTTAAGTTAGAAGTTATGGTTATCGTTTCATGAACTACTTTGGTTCAGTTATGAGGTCTAGCGTGGTCGTTTGAGCTATTCGTGCTTATCTAGGACTTCTACACATTTGATCTCTTTTTGCTAAATTCAAGGCCCATGTTATAATGCTTTAACATGAGCAAGTGTGCTAAGCAACTTAGGTTGCTCTCATATGTTGCAACTTGGTGATTGTTCTCTGACGCTAGAAGTTTTGATTATCAGTGAACCGTAGCGAACTACTTTGGTCGAGTTATGATGTGTAGCTTTATCCTTTCAGCAGCCCGTATTCATATAGTACTTCTAGACATGAGATCTCTTTTTGCTAAGTTCAAGGCTATCTAATGTCACTTTGACTTGAGAAAGTGTGCTAAGAAATTTAGATTGGTCTCATATGTTACAAGAAGGTCATTGTTCTCTTAAGTTATAAGTTATGATTATCGGTGAACCGTCAAGAACTATTTTGGTTGAGTTATGAGGTCTGGCGTGGTCGTTTGAGCTATCCATGCTAATCTTGGAGTTCTACACATGTGATTTCTTTTTGCTAACTTTAAGGCCCATGTAATGTCGCTTTTACATGAGAAAGTGTGCTAAGCAACTTAGGTTGCTCTCATATGTTGCAAATTGGTGATTGTTTTCTGACGCTAGAAGTTTTGATTATCAGTGAACCGTAACGAACTACTTTGGTCGTGTTATGATGTGTAGCTTGATCTTTTCAGCAGCCCGTATTCATATAGTACTTCTAGACATGAGATCTCTTTTTGCTAAGTTCAAGGCTATCTAATGTCACTTCGACTTGAGAAAGTGTGCTAAGAAACTTAGAATGGTCTCATATGTTACAAGAAGGTCATTGTTCTCTTAAGTTATAAGTTATGATTATCGGTGAACCGTCAAGAACTATTTTGGTTGAGTTATGAGGTCTGGCGTGGTCGTTTGAGCTATCCGTGCTAATCTTGGAGTTCTACACATGTGATCTCTTTTTGCTAACTTTAAGGCCCATGTAATGTCGCTTTCACATGAGAAAGTGTGCTAAGCAACTTAGGTTGCTCTCATATGTTGCAAATTGGTGATTGTTCTCTTACACTAGAAGTTATGATTATCAGTGAACCGTGACGAACTAGTTTGGTCGAGTTATGAGGTCTAGTTTGGTCGTCTGAGCTATTCGTTCTTATCTAGGACTTCTACACATGTGATATCTTTTTTGAAGTTCAAGGCAAGGTAATGTCGCATTGACATGACAAAGTGTGCTAAGCAACTTTTGTTGCTCTCATATGTTGGAACTAGGTGATTGTTCTCAAAAGCTAAAAGTTATGATTATCAGAGAACCGTAACGAACTACTTTGGTCGAGTTATGATGTGTAGCTTGATCCTTTCAGCTGTCCGTATTCATATAGTACTTCTAGACATGAGATCTCTTTTTGTTAAGTTCAGAGCTATCTAATGTCGCTTCGACTTGAGAAAGTGTGCTAAGAAACTTAGATTGGTGTCATATGTTACGAGAAGGTAACTGTTCTCTTAAGTTAGAAGTTATGATTATCGGTGAACCGTCAAGAACTACTTTGGTTGAGTTATGAGGTCTGGCGTGGTCGTTTGAGCTATCCGTGCTAATCTTGGAGTTCTACACATGTGATCTCTTTTTGCTAACTTTAAGGCCCATGTAATGTCGCTTTCACATGAGAAAGTGTGCTAAGCAACTTAGGTTGCTCTATTATGTTGCAACTATGTGATTGTTCTCTTAAGTTAGAAGTTATGGCTATCGTTTCATGAACTACTTTGGTTCAGTTATGAGGTCTAGCGTAGTCGTTTGAGCTATTCGTGCTTATCTAGGACTTCTACACATTTGATCTCTTTTTGCTAAATTCAAGGCCCATGTTATGTCGCTTTAACATGAGAAAGTGTGCTAAGTAGCTTAGGTTGCTCTCATATGTTGCAACTTGGTGATTGTTTTCTGACGCTAGAAGTTTTGATTATTAGTGAACCGTAACGAACTACTTTGGTCGAGTTATGATGTGTAGCTTGATCCTTTCAGCAGCCCGTATTCATATAGTACTTCTAGACATGAGATCTCTTTTTGCTAAATTCAAGGCTATCTAATGTTGTGAGTTTGAGTACACATTGCGAAAACTTAGAGAGTAAGAGATTGGAGAGTGTTTTGAGAGAATTTGAAGAGAGCTTCCATTAAAACTCCATAGAAACTCAAAGATACAATTGTTTAGCTTAAATAGAGAGAAAAATCGCAAAGGAGAAGAAGAGAAGAGAGAGAAGAAGTCGCTGGAGGCTGGAGGGGACCACCTGAGGTCGTTGGCGGCTGGAGGGGACCACCTGCTCTTCACGCGCCCAGCCGGGACCACTCTGAAGCTGCATGTGCCCAACGGTCATATTCCCGGGACCACTTTGACCGTTGGGAAGACCCATACACCCTATCCATATAACGGTCGCCTCACAGCTTGCTTCCCAAGTCTCATTGCCTTGCGCCCTACGTCTTCACGCCTTGCGTCTCACGGCTTTTCTTTTTCCCGAAGTCGCGCCCAACCGAAGTGATGCACGTCTTCCGATCTTCCTAAGGATAAATGTCACTAGGCCTCTGGGATTTGTTGGTGTGGCCTAGTGAGGATGCTTGGCCAATACTCCCCCTCAAGCTAAGCCGCAATGTAATAGAGACTTAGCTTGGAAACCCCAAAGCATACACCTCGGTAAAAACCTCACAAAGGAAAACCCATTGGGACAAAACCTTTATGAGGGAAAAAGAGCATGTATACTTTGAGGTTAGGAGACATGAGGTCAAGGGCAGTCAAGGCTTACAAGTCCAAGTTTGCCATAAATATGGTTGCAAACCTTGGAGCTTGCTGCCTTGGTGAAGATGTCTGCCAATTGGTCTCCACTTGGTGTGTAACACGGAAGGGTCACTCCCTGAGCTATGCGTTCCCGAACTTTGTGGCAGTCTACTTCAATACTCTTGGTCCTCTCATGAAAGACTGAGTTGTTGGCTATGTGAATCGCTGCTTTATTGTCGCAATGCATTATGGTCGGTTCATTGGTGTCATACCCTAGATCTTTGAGAATACTCCGGAGCCATACCAACTCATCCGTTAGTTTCCTCATTGCTCGGTATTCCGCTTCTGCGGTAGAGCAAGCCACCACCTTTTGCTTCTTGGTCTTCCAAGTCACCAAGTTCCCTCCAATGAATGTGCAAAAACTAGTAGTAGACTTCCTATCGTTCCTATCACCTGCCCAATCAGCATCACAATATCCAGATATTGTAGTACCATTATGCTTACCCATCCAAATGCCTTGGCTGGAACTCCCTCTTAGGTACCGAAGGATGCACTCAAGCATTGACCAATGATGCTTTGTGGGAGTTTGCATGTGCTGGCTGACTTGGTTTACTGCAAAACAGAGGTCAGGACGAGTTATGGTAAGGTAAATAAGCTTACCTACAAGTCGCCTGTACAGCATTGGATCCTCATATGGCTTAGCCGCATTCTCCCCCTCTCGATGAGCCTTGTAACCATCATCAATCGGCGTTTTGATAGACTTAGAAGTCTCCATTCCTGTCTCACATAACAAATCTAGAGTGTACTTTCGTTGAGAGAGAAATAAGCCGTCCGAGAAACGACAAATCTCAATCCCTAGAAAGTACGTCAACTCCCCCAAGTCTTTGATGTCAAAAACCGAATGAAGATAAGACTTAGTTTGGGAAATACCTTCCTTATCATCGCCGGTGATGATAAGGTCATCCACATAAATGAGCACAACCACAATTCCTTGATTCCGCCGGAAGGTGAACAAAGTGTGATCGGCTTCAGACTTTACAAAACCACGATCACGAAGGGTATGACTCAGTTTATGATACCAAGCTCTTGGAGATTGCTTCAGCCCATAGATGGCTTTCCTAAGCCGGAGAACCTTTCCCGGATCAAACCTAGACTCAAGTCCCGGCGGTGGAGTCATATACACTTCCTCCTCAAGCTCTCCTTGAAGGAAAGCGTTCTTGACATCCATCTGCCATAAATCCCAAGATAGATTAGTAGCTAAGGAAAGCACAATCCTTACCGTATGAAGCTTGGCAACCGGAGCAAAGGTGTCTGTATAATCCTTCCCGTAGGTTTGAGTAAAGCCGCGTGCAACAAGACGTGCCTTGTAGCGTTCAATCTCTCCATTAGCCTTATACTTAGTGGTAAAGACCCATTTGCAAGAGACGGCTTTCTTTCCCGGAGGAAGTTCAGCCTCAGCCCATGTGTTATTAACATCCATTGCGGCGGCTTCAGCATTGACCGCCTCCATCCAGGCAGGGTTTTGACTAGCTTCAGCAAACGTCTTGGGTACCTGATCCAGCTCAATCTTCCCAAGAAAAGCTTTAAACTGAGATGGTACAAGGTTCATAGAGAATACCGCTTGTGTTGGATGAGCTATAGCAAAGGCATTGTAATATGTCCGTGTTTCTACCCATCGTGAGGGATCCTTACGCACCCTCGTACTACGACGAAGTGGTTGAATGGGCTGAGAATCACGAACCGGAACAGACCCATCATCATGCAAGCCCGACGTCTCGGAAGTCACAGGCCGATCGGTATACGCGGTCGGGTTAGAGTCCTCGGCCGGATTGACAGTCGGAACTGGATGAGACGTTGGGTAGGATGCGTCCGGAGCATTAGCGGAAGGACTATGAGTCGAGTCGGGAACAGCATGTGTATGTGTCTCAGTATCGGAAGGCACGGATCGAGGCGGAGACTGTGAGCTCGAAGGACGCGTCCCAGCGGGTGCAGCATCCGTTTCCCGAGAGAGACCTAAATGTTGGAGGAGAAGCCGCAAGCTGGCGGCTCGGTCCAGATTTGGCTCGGACAAGTCCTGAAGGTCATCCCACGTAGTAGCATCATACAATCCTCTATCTTCCAAGAATTTGACATCACGAGACACATACACTCTCCTTGACTCCGGGTCAGAACACTTATAGCTTTTTTGTGTCGGAGAATAGCCAATAAACATACACCGTTTACTTTTGGCTTCAAGCTTGTTGCGAAGATCTCCGGGAACTAAGACAAAACAAAGACACCCAAATACACGTAAGTGATCTAAATGTGGTTCAGTTTTGTTAAGTACCTTAAATGGAGACACATCCCGAAGAATCTTGGTAGGAGTTCGATTAATCAAATAGCATGCTGTCATGACAGCATCTCCCCAAAAATGTTTTGGAACGTGCATATGAAACATAATTGCTCGGGTTATTTCCATTAGATGCCGATTTTTACGTTCGGCCACATCATTTTGTTGCGGATTATAAGGGCAACTTGTTTGGTGAAAGATTCCTTGTTTGGCAAGGTGTTCTTGGAACACACGACTCATATATTCACCACCATTATCCGTTCGTAACACCTTCAATTTAGCATTAAAGTGATTAGTGATGTAAGCTACAAAATTTTTAAATGCATCAAACACTTTATCCTTTGATGGCATCAAGGTGATCCATGTGTATTTTGACTTCTCATCAATAAATGTCACAAAGTATCTATGTCTATCTCTAGATATGCACGGTGAAGTCCATACATCGGAATGAACAAGATCAAAGCAATTATCATAAATGGTCGATGATAAGGGATAAACCGTTTTGCAATGTTTTCCTAATATGCAAGCTTCACAATCACTAAAATTGTCAAAGGATAATTGAGGTAACATAAGGTTCAAAGCACGAAAATGAGGGTGGCCAGCCCTTGCATGCCAAACAGAGGGTTTCAAGCCAATAGCCGAATTCGAAAAACCAACATTAGTGTTATAAAACTTAGAAAACATCTTAGAATCTTCAAGGATGTACAATCCATCTTGGATTCTGCCTTCTCCGATCATGCTCCCAGTCTTAATATCCTGAAACTTAACACTATTAGGACCAAAGATAACATAACAATTTAGATCATTTACCACTTTCCTAACCGATAACAAGTTTGAAGAGAAACCGGGCATAAAGAAAGCTTTCATTTTCTTGTTAAGTAAGCCTAAATTCCCTACACCACTAACCGATACCTTAGCTCCATTAGCAATTACCACACTCCCTAAAGCTGGTTCAATATCACTAATTAGCCCCCTATCACTAATCATGTGGTGAGAGGCTCCCGAGTCAATGATAATCGGCTTAAATAAAGAATGTGAGAAGAGACAAATACCAGAATCCCTTAGAGACTTAAGGGATTGAATGAGAGCTTCCAAGTCTGCCTTCTTAATCACCTCTCCTTGGAAAGAAGATGAGGCAGCGATTCCTTGTTCTTGCTGTCCAGCCGAAGAGGATGAACCCGAAGAGAAAGGAGCTAGAGACAATTGATTTGGTTCATCCGACTTCTCTTGAGTGAGGTTAGCCCTTGCTTCTTTGAACTTGGCTGGCTTAAGATGTGGGTGAAGAATCCAGCACTTATCTTTGGCATGACCTTTCTTCTTACAATGCTCACATATTAGCCTCTTCTTATCTTCGGTCTTAACTTGAGCTTTGTTGGCAATTATTAGACCCGAACTTCCCTTTCTTTCCAATAGACCAATAGACCCTTGTTCCTTCTGGATTTGAGCACAAACTTCTTCAAGACTAGGAAGTGAATGAGTAGTAGCCGCAGTCCTCAAGATATGTTTAACAAGATCCGTATAACATGGATTAAGATTCATCATCAAACCGAGAACTTTATCCTCTTCACTTCTACTCATAATTACCTTAGGCTCCAATGTCATTGGTCTAAGCATATCCATCTCAGCCCACAAAGATCTAAATCTACCAAAGTATTCCGTAAATTCCATGTCATCTTGGTAGAGACTACTCAACTCCTTCTTAACCTCAAAAACCCGAGTAAGACTTGAAATATTACCATATACTTTCTTCAAGGATTCCCATAAGTCTTTAGCTGTCTCACAGTAGTAGTAGGCTTCTAATATGGGTTTGTCTAGTGATCCCAAGATGATAGATTTGACTGATTGATCCATGAGGAACCAATCATCATCCTCATCAAGCACTTCCTCATCTTCTTCACTTGATGTGGACTTCTTTAAGGGTCTATCTTTGACTATATGACTCCAATAGCCTTTCTTTGTGCAGATGGTAGTCTTTGCAGCTCTAGCCCACAGCAAGTAATTCGGCCCTTTAAGCATAATAGGAACCACTTGTAGTTTACTTGGATCCATTTTGAGAAGGAAAGATTACACCTTTTTGTGCCGGCTGAGAGATGACCCAAAGAAAGACTTAAAAGGTTGGAGCTTTCTTGAAATCACGACCAGGAGAGACCAAAAAAATCTTCTCTTAAGAACACCAGAGAGCACCGCTTCAAGAAGAGAGGAAAGACTTGACATTTTCCCTTTAAAGCTTCCGGTAAGGCTTCACAAGAGAGATTTCGAGATTTCCTTGAGTTTGGATGAGAAAAGCTTACTCTTTTGATGCTAAAGCTCACCAAAGATCCCAGCTTTTCTGTATATAGGACTCAAAGATAGCCTTTTTCTTCAAAACTTTGAGAAGAGCCGCAAGGAGGATGCGCCCCGGAGGTAGAACCCAAGCTTTTCACGGCGAGTTTTGAGTTTCAAGGACTAGACAATAGAGAAGAAAAACAGAGAGTGATGAAAAGAGATTAATGGAAGCAAGGTGAGAGGATATCACTGCTCTGATACCATGTGAGTTTGAGTACACATTGCGAAAACTTAGAGAATAAGAGATTGGAGAGTGTTTTGAGAGAATTTGAAGAGAGCTTCCATTAAAACTCATAGAAACTCAAAGATACAATTGTTTAGCTTAAATAGACAGAAAAATCGCAAAGGAGAAGAAGAGAAGAGAGAGAAGAAGTCGCTGGAGGCTGGAGGGGACCACCTGAGGTCGTTGGCGGCTGGAGGGGACCACCTGCTCTTCACACGCCCAGCCGGGACCACTCTGAAGCTGCACGCGCCCAACGGTCATATTCCCGGGACAACTTTGACTGTTGGGGAAGACCCATACACCCTATCCATCTAACGGTCGCCTCACAGCTTGCTTCCCAAGTCTCATTGCCTTGCGCCCTACGTCTTCACGCCTTGGGTCTCACGACTTCTCTTTTTCCCGAAGTCGCGCCCAACCGAAGTGATGCGCGTCTTCCGATCTTCCTAAGGATAAATGTCACTAGGCCTCTGGGATTTGTTGGTGTGGCCTAGTGAGGATGCTTGGCCAATAATAACACCCTAGACAATCAATCTCTTGAGCTAGGAAGATGCTATCTCAATTTAAGCATGTTCAAGTGATTCCCCAAACGCCTCTCGGGGGGGATTCACCAAGAGATCGAATTTCAATTGATCAGAAAGAAACAAGCATTAAGAACACTTAAATTAAAGAGATCTAAGACCTTAATTAAACATAAACAAATCTAAAAATCCCTAAGTTTTCCCCTAATCTCACCCTTTCCTCAAGAACCCTAGACTAACTTACTCAGAATTCATGAAATAAAGCATAAACTTAAAATCGAAATCTAATTGCATAAAACTTAAGTATGAAAAATCGTAAATGCCTTAGTAAAATAATAGACTCGAAAATTGCTAGAAAAGATTGTATTTTGAAAGTACAAATCCTAGTACAATTTATAGATCAAAAGATCTTAAAGAAAAAGGAAAAATACTTAAAGAGAAAAAGGGAAAAATTTCCTTGAAAGAAAAATGGGAATTTCCTTTTAAAAGTTAAAAGGAAATTCCTTTAAGAAAGAAAATAGAAAAAAGCCTAAAAGATAATTGGGCTTGCACAAAGGGGTCTTGATGGGCCTTTTTCGCAGAGAAGCCCAAAGAATCAATCTTCGTCCAAAGTCTTAGTTCTGGCCCGTAAAGGCACTCGAACAAGTGATGGTCGAGTGTCATGCTCGAGTGTCGGAGACTCGAGTGACAAATCTTCTAGTTTGCATCTTGAACTTCAACCTTAGGCCAGTCGATTCCTCATTGGTCTTCTTGTAATCCGAAATACTCCGTGATAAGCTCCAAAAAGTACCTAAAAATCCCTTTTATGCAATGTATGCAATGCCTGACACTAATAATGCGATTTATGCTAAAAAGAACCTAAAACAATGATAACAATGCAAGTATGAATGCAAAACATGCTAAAAAATGGTCCTAAAATGTGGTAAAATGCAGACACATCAACTCCCCCAAACTTAGTCTTTGCTTGCCCTCAAGCAAATATGCATTGAACTAAGAAGGAAGAGAAGTTGCTGACAATGGGAACATCTTACTTAAACAAATGACTTGCCAAACTGAAAAACCGTAACCCACAAGTGAAACCTCATTCTTTTGTAAGAACCACAATTTACTTCCATCAAGGCTTAGCATCAAGACCGAATATTTCCTAACACTTAGTTGGTCTCTTAAGAAACTCAGATTCGAAACCTATTTCTTTCAAGTGTAGTCCGCAAGAGGGGCTATTGATCAAAGACCTTGGGATTCAACTTCCTCAAATTCAGCTAGTCACCAATGGTTTAAGCATTTTCGATCACTTCTCAACTCCTTACTCGTTTTTATTGGCTTTAGCTTTATCAATGAAGCACAAAAAAGTACGGGTTTACGCACAGTCCCGGTTCACCTTAGGCATCGATATATTAGCTTTATCAATGACACGCGAAAAAGTACGGGTTTACGCACAGTCCTGGTTCATTTTAGGCGATATCGGAATGGTTTTATTGATGAACACAAGAAGGTACGGGTTTACGCACAATCCCCGTTCATCTTAGACCATATATTTGAGCCGAGTTTGAGAAGGATGATTCTATATTCACCTTATGCTTTTCTTTTTACTTAGCTAGCTGAACCTAAGGAAGGATCTTATGCAATGTATCTCAAGCCCCTAATTTGGAAAATAGAATTCGATTATGAGGTAACAAATCAGGTTCTTTTCAAGACATAACCTAAGTATCGGTTTCAAAGGTTAACGATCTACCAATCAGTGTTCAAGAGGGAAAAACGCAGGTCTAAGAGTTCACTATGGTTACTAGCCAATCAACCTAGCAAGTCTACCTATCTAGCAAGATGATTCCCGAAACTCTAGACTCAATCATATATGAATGCAATGCAGCTACATGAACACTCTGTTTTTGAATTATGCATTTTCGATTTTTTTTCAAATTTTTTGGGTTTTTCTATGCCTTAGATGTGATGCAAATGATTAAATGCAAGAATAAAAACTAAGAACCACAGAAAACAAAGTCAAATATCCTCTAGAACCCTCCCCCAAACTTAAATCACACAGTCCCTTGTGTGTATAAAAGTCCGAAAGAGGATCCTAGACCAGCAAGTCAAGTGAAAAATATGCAAAAGCAAGCCAAGTAAAAGAAATGTAAAAGCAAGTTAATTGAAAAATATGCAATGGTATTTATAATGAAAGGAAGGAGTTTTTGTACCTCTTAATGATTCCAGTAATCGGCTGCCACATTTCGCATGAGCTCCATGTAGTGGTCATTATGCCTTTGACGCTCGAGCTCAGCTTGCTCGAGCGTGTCCGTCGAGTGTTCGGAATGCTCGACTGATTGGTGCTCGAGCGGTTGGCTCGAGCTTGCTCCTGCTGCATCGAATGGTCTTCTGTATGAGAAGGCTGCGGGGTTTGCTGAGGAACGTCTAGCTGGTGCTGGTTGGTGTTGCCTCTCACGATCCGTGGATATGGAGGCTCTTCTTGGGCGAATTGTTGGTGGTGGTGGTGGTCCGCTGTTCCTTTCTAGAGCTGCCACTCTCCTACTTAGATCATCGTTTTCTTGCTTTCTAGCTTCGTCGCTAGCAGTCAGCTTCTTCACCTTCTTCATCAACCATTTTTTCATTTTCTGCAACAAGCCTATGTGCTTGTGTGCTTCTCGAATTGGTTCTCCTTGACGAGGTGGCATCGTGTATTCTTCAAAACAATATGCCTCGGGATCCACCTCATCGCTGTTTGTTGGAGATGAACTCTGCTGAGGGCCATTGGGATCGTACAAGGCTTCTAGAGGCGAATTGAAATCCGTGTTTTGCCCCATTCTTATTGTTGTGTACTCCCTGTTTGGCAAGAGTAGAAAAGCGTTTGGTCTAAGTAAATGATGGAAAGAGTAAAGGAGCTTACCTCGAACTTCCGTCGTAGCCAAAAATTGACTCCTCCTCAAGTGATCGATGTTCATGAACCGAGGGTCAGCCCAATGTGTCTCATCGATTGGCACATTACATCTTTCCAGAATGCATGTGACAAGTCCGCCAATGGTGATCTTTCCATCACGACCTCCAGTTTTGTTATCCCTTGCCCAATCTCGGCATATGACCAATTGGTTAGCTAATTGGATGGTTAATCCAGCATTGTTTCGATCTCCAATAATCGGGGATCTGTCGCTCTTTGTACCAACAATTTCTTTAAGAGCAGTCACCAACATCTCCATTTCTCCTAGATTAATTGTTCCAGTAGTAAAACGTGAGAAAAATGTATTTGCTAGGATTGTTCGAAAATACCTCAAGGCGGGGTTTCAGATCAGCGATGCCTTAGATCGGAGGATGAGAATTTGCTCCTTGTTGATGCACTCGACCTCCACACATCATCCAACTCAGCTCTATCAAAATCTGGTCCATAATTTTCGGACTCGGCCTTTGGGAACTCGAAGAGGTCCCTAAGTGCTTTGAATGTCATTCGATAGTCCCTTCCTCTTATTGCAAAGAAGATGTAACCGCCACCTTGCTTTTCTTGGAGACTTTCTTTTTCAGCATCGTATAAAACGATCTGAACCGTCGCCAAAAACTGAAGAGTCTCTTCCTTGTATGCTCTTTGCGGATACTGCACAAACGTGGACAGCCCACAATTTTGCAACATGAGATCTACATCTCTTGTTATCCCCATTGCGGTCAGCGCTTCCTTGCATGGATAGCAGGTGCCTAGAAAATCCATCCTCCGCAGATCGCTTAGTGCTCTTGCCGAGTTATGTCTCTCCTTCATCTCCTTCTCTCTTTTTCCGGCAAGGATTATCTCCCTTGCTTCCGCTGCCTCTCTTTCGCCATATCCATCTTCACGGAGTGTTTCAACAGCAAGGTCCTGGTCCAATTCGTCTTCATCCATGTGTTCTCCTCTTTCTTCCGACTCATTCTCAGATTGTACTTCCATCCTCCTCTTCTCCTTTCTGCCGGGTTTGCTTGCGGCCATAGAAGACTCTCCTTGGGAAGGATTGCTTCTTTGATCGAGCATTATTTTTGGCTCTAAGGCGGAGGAGGTTGGCTTTGTTGGATTTGCCGTCTGTCATGGTGAAAGTAGGTCGGAGGAAGAGCAAATTTTTGGACACTCGAACAAGACACTCGAGCAGAGGTGATCGAGTGTAGTAGATGAACAAAAAGAGAGATGATTTGCTTCTGTAAAAGAGAGAACAACTAGAGAGAAATGTTAGAGAGAGAATGTATTTCGTGTGAATGAAAGGAGAGAGCCTCCTTTTATAGAGGAGAAAAACAAGGGGGAGCCTTTTCAAATTCAAAATTTGAATTTAGATTAAATCAAATCTTTTTGAATTAAATGGAAAAGATATTGCATTAAAGAAAGATTTAACCATTTTTCGGAGTAAATGTCTCCCCTTTCTCAGCTTTTGGCAATTATAGGCTTTGGAGGCATGTGAATAGGCATGAAGGCGGGAATCGTGCTGTTGGCCAAGTAAGGTTTTACCCTATGACCGTTCACAGTGAATCCTTCTCCATTGCTATTGGCTAAAGTGACTGCTCCATAAGGTAAAACTTGCAGTACTTTGAACGGACCAGACCACTTTGATCGCAACTTTCCGGGAAATAGCTTGAGTCTTGAGTTAAAGAGAAGCACTTGATCACCAACTTTGATTGTTTTTCACTGGATCCTTTTGTCGTGAGCTGCTTTTGTTCGATCCTTGTATGCTTTTGAGCTGTAATATGCTTCGAGTCTGATTTGTTCAAGTTCATGTATGTCCATCTGCCTCTTTTCTTGCGCTGTCTTGATATCGAAGTTCAATAGTTTGGTTGCCCAAATTGACTTGTACTCTATCTCAACTGGTAGATGGCAGGATTTTCCATAGAGTAATTGAAAAGGTGTGCGGCCAATAGGTGTTTTGAAAGCAGTCCTATAGGCCCAAAGAGTATCATCCAATTTGGCGGCCCAATCGCGTTTTGACAGCCCAACTATCTTCATTAAAATCGATTTGATTTGTCTATTAGAGACTTCAACTTGTCCGCTGGTTTGAGGATGATAAGGAGTTGCCACTTTGTGTTTAACCCCATGTTTCCTAAGCAAATTCTCGAAAACCTTATTGACAAAAGGGGATCCTCCATCGCTAATCACAACTCTTGGCACACCAAATCTGGGAAATATAATGTGTTTGAAGAGCTTAAGTACCACCTTTGCATCATTTGTAGGAGCTGCAATAGCTTCTACCCACTTAGAGACATAACACTTCTATCTCCAAGATCGGATTCTGCGGCATCTCATTCCTCTTGCTTATACTGCCCATTCTTTGGCAGCAATCACATCTGGATATGAACTCTTGGCAGTCTTTAAAAATCGATGGCCACCATAACCCGGATTGAAGGATTTTTTGTGCTGTTTTGAACACAGCAAAGTGTCCTCTATAAGTAGATCCATGACAGTGTTCCAAAATTCCATTGACTTCCTCTTCTGATACACATCTTCTGAATAGTCCATCCGATCCTTGCTTGTAGAGATAAGGTTCATCCCAAAAATATTGCCTTACATCCCTGAAAAATTTCTTCCTTTGATGATAATTCAAGGTTTTAGGCAGTTCTCCTCCGACCAAATAGTGTACCAAGTCGGCATACCATGGTAAGCATGTTCCCACAAACTTCGATCCGATCGAAAAACGTCTTCTTTGTCTGTGGGTTTGATACTCGAGCATGTGGTGCTCGAGTGTCATAGTCGAGTGTTCGGTGGAAAAAATCAACAGTTGCTCTTCAGGCATAGAATCGTTCATTGGAAGGGTTTCTTCAACCTGTATCCTTGATAAGTAATCAGCAACACCGTTTTCAACCCCTGGTTTATCGACTATCTCCATGTCGAATTCTTGCAGCAACAAAATCCATCTAAGCAGTCTAGGCTTAGCATCCTTCTTTTTCATCAAGTATCTTAGAGCTGCATGATCAGTATGCACAATAACTTTTGATCCAACCAGATAGGACCAGAATTTCTCAAAGGCGAACACGACTGCAAGCAATTCCTTCTCTGTGGTGGCGTATTTCACCTGGGCTTCGTCTAGTGTTCTACTAGCATAGTATGGACTATTGGTGCTGTTATCAAGGCGTCTTTAAGTTCGAGAAAAGCCTTGAGGCATTCCTCGTCAAAGACGAAATCCGCCTCCTTGCAAAGGAGACGAGTCAAAGGTCTAGCAGTCTTCGAAAAGTCTTTGATGAATCGCCTATAGAATCCTGCATGTCCCAAGAAACTCCTAAAGTCTTTGACAGTTTTCGGCGGCTGCAACTGAACCATAACTTCTATCTTAGCTTTGTCGACTTCAATGCCCCTTTCAGAAATCTTATGACCTAGAACGATCCCTTCTTTCACCATAAAGTGGCATTTCTCCCAATTAAGCACTAAATCCGTCTCAACGCACCTAGATAGAACCCTGCACAAGTTTGACAAACAAGAGGAGAAGGAAGAACCATAGACAGAGAAATCGTCCATGAACACTTCGACCATCTCCTCAATCAGATCCGAAAATATAGAAGTCATGCAACGTTGAAAAGTAGCAGGTGCATTACTGATATGATCGTGGATGACACAACAGCTGCAGCACCTGAAGTAGAGGGTCGAATTACACGTTCCAGAGCTAAGGAGATGGCCAAGGAAGCTCATTCCCTCATTGCCGAAGGAGTTGACGAGCTAGCAGCTGCACAAGTCTTCAACATCTCCATCTTGAAGACTTCTCCTGGTAATGATAACTAGGAAACTTAGGTGAGGAAGTTTGTACTCTTTTTCCCATAGAGAGTTTTGTCCCAATTGGGTTTTCTCTCATGGTTTTTAATGAGGCAGATGGAATCACTACGGCGAGTTACTTAGAAGTCTTACCATTAGGAGAATAATGTACAAACCAATCTGGTTTTGTACTTAGTAGATTTCAAGGTGCACCAATTAGTGGGACGCTTCGTTGTTTTTATTTAAACGCCTTGCTGTTTTTTATAAGTTTCAAACTACATGTTGTTTTTGTTTAGAACTACATGTTGTTTTGGTTCTAGGGTTATATTTAAACCCCAGAACTTGCTGTAAATTTCTTTAGAGTATTATCATTGAAAAAGACTTCTTATTGAGTTTTCCATGCTCTCAAGCCATGGTTCTGGAAATCCTAGAGCCTGAATCTCCCATCACGTTGTGAGCCAAGAGATTCTTCACTAATTCATCTAATCACAGAAATCTATCCATTCTATCACTTCATCTTCGTCACCTACAAGTTTCCATCACGTCCTCATCTTATTCTAATCCATTCCGCCACAACATTCCATCAGTTTCTCAACGAGTTTGCCATCGTATCTCAGAAACCCCACGATCAATTCCACTCAAAACTTACCAGCACGTTCCTCACACTCCAATCTATCCGCTGCTCAAATTTCATTCGATTCCGAGTTCTCTAGCCCCGATTTTCAGAGTTCTATCCTAGGGAAAATCACATCAAGTGGTATCAGAGCCAACTCTGTGCCAAGGCTGAGAAAATCTCTAACCCTAATCTCTCTTTCTCTTGTTATTTTTGTTCTCATTCATTGTTAGGATTAGGATTTTGTTTTCCTGATTGAATTAGGATTAGGTTTCCTTTTCCTAATTGAATTAGGATTAGGTTTTGAGTTTTCCTATTAGAATTAGGATTAGTTTATGTTTTCCTATTAGAATTAGGATTAGGTTTTTTGTTTTCCTATTAGAATTAGGATTAGTTTAGGAATCCAATTCCTAGTAGGATTAGGAATTCTCGTTTTTTTTTAGGCTTTTATTTTCTTTCTTTTGTCTAAGAACTAGTTACTGTGAGCTGTTTTGACTTCTTTTCAGGTACAATGGAGCTTTCAGCTGAAGCTATGGAAACTCTAAACAAAGCCATGGCTCAGCAAATCAAAGAGGCCAATCAAGCAATAGCTTCTCAGGTCATTCAGCAATTAGAGCAGCTTGTTAGCAAATTTGAGAATAGATTCAAAGAGCTAAAGAATGAGCATAGTGCTACAGACCCAGAATTGTCAGAGCCTCCTAGTCCTAATGAAGCAATCAGGATTGCTAAAGGGAAGGCACACGTGGGTTCTTCTTCTAGGCAGCAGAGAGTTAGACGCCTTAAATCACCAATTAGGTACAGAGAAACAGTTGGTCATCAAAGGAGAAGCTCACAGCCACAAAGACGGTCTGATTATGTTGCTGGACATAGGATTTACGTGGAATCAGATCGTGAGCATTCAGAAGAAGGTGAGAGATGAGAATATAGTGGTGAAACATTAAGGAGACCCAGAAACAGAGGCAATGCACGAGATTATGATCCCTTGAGACAGCAGCTGAATCATATCAAGATTCAATTTCCTCCTTTCCACGGTAGTAATGATCCAGAAGCTTACCTTGATTGGGAGAGGAAGATGGAATCGAATTTTTTGGTTCAAGGGACATATGAGCTTAATAAGGTGAAGATAGCTATATCTGAATTCAATGGCTATGCACTCTTGTGGTGGGAACAGTTGGAACTCGTCAGAGATAGACAAAGAGAGCCTCCAATCACCACTTGGACAGAACTAGTTGGGCACATGAGGAGAAAATTTGTGCCTGCGCATTATCAGAGAGAGATGCTTAGCAAGTTGAGACGCCTTGTACAAGGCACCAAATCAGTTCGTGATTACTATCAAGAGTTGGAGACACTTATGATCAGGGCTGATTTGAGGGAAAGTGATGATATGGTGATGTCTCGTTTTCTTGGGGGATTGAACAGAGAGTTGCAAGATAAGGTAGAGCTGCAGAATTATGAAGATGTGCAGGAAATGGTGCACAAAGCTGAGTTGATAGAGGCGCAGCTTAAGAGGAGAATTGGCAGATCTACTTTCACTTCTAGTATCCCTAAGCCAAGAGAATTCACCAAATCAGCTCCAATCAAAGATAATAGACTTGCAGCCTCTGTAGTGAAAGAAGAGGTCAAAACAGAGCTTAAAACCAGAAGTGGCACTTTGATAAACAGGTTTTGCGGTGTTTTCTCAAATACCAAACTGTCTATTTAATCAATTGCAGTACAGTATGGTGTCAATCCAATGGGAGAGTAACTAGCAATAAAGATGTAATCTACTTATTCTAATCTAAGCCAGATTCAGTTTTAGCGAGTGGTTATCTATCCTAGGTGACAACGAAACCTTAAAACAAAATGCTAAAAACGAAACAAAGTATTAGAATGTAAAAACAGAGCATTAAGAGTAAAGCAATAGTGAAACTAATGATAAAGTGCAACACGAAATCTCAACCTAAAGCAGAGTATTAAAATCACGAAAATTCAATAAAGGAAAAACGGGTTCTCGAGGATTAGGATCAATGATTAGGGTATTCCTAGGGGTTCTAGACTTATCTATCAACCTATTTAGATGACCTCTAAGCAAGGAATCACAAAGTAATCACATTCGCTCTCGCGCAATGGGACCTCTCCTAAAAGACAACCTGACTTGACTCTTGCCCAACGATTGGAAATTCAAGAGGCCTTAAGTATGGACCTTACAAAGCCTAATAACACCCTAGACAATCAATCTCTTAAGCTAGGAAGATGCTATCTTAATTTAAGCATGTTCGAGTGATTCCCCAAACGCCTCTCGGGGGGGATTCACCAAGAGATCGAATTTCAATTGATCAGAAAGAAACAAGCATTAAGAACACTTAAACTAAAGAGATCTAAGACCTTAACTAAACATAGACAAATCTAGAAATCCCTAAGTTTTCCCCTAATTTCACCATTTCCTCAAGAACCCTAGACTAACTTACTCAGAATTCATGAAATAAAATAAAGACTTAAAATCGAAATCTAATTGCATAAAACTTAAGTATGAAAAATCGTAAATGCCTTAGTAAATTAAGAGACTCGAAAATTGCTAGAAAAGATTGTCTTTTGAAAGTAGAAATCCTAATACAATTTATAGATCAAAAGATCTTAAATAAAAAGGAAAAAATACTTAAAGAGAAAAAGGGAAAAATTCCCTTGAAAGAAAAATGGGAATTTCCTTTTAAAAGTTAAAAGGAAATTTCCCTAAGAAAGAAAAATAGAAAAGGACTAAAAGATAATTGGGCTTGCACAAAGTGGCTTTTGATGGGCCTTTTTCGCAGAGAAGCCCAAAGAGTCAATCTTCGTCCTAAGTCTTAGTTCTGGCCCGTAAAGGCACTCGACCAAGTGATGGTCGAGTGTCTGCTCGAGTGTCGGAGACTCGAGTGAAAAATCTTCTAGTTTGCATCTTGAACTTCAACCTTAGGCCAGTCGATTCCTCATTGGTCTTCTTGTACTCCGAAATACTCCGTGATAAGCTCCAAAAAGTACCTAAAAGTCCCTTTATGCAATGTATGCAATGCCCGACACTAATAATGCAAATTATACTAAAAAGAACCTAAAACAATGGTAACAATGCAAGTATGAATGCAAAACATGCTAAATAATGGTCCTAAAATGTGGTAAAATGCAGACACATCAACTCCCCCAAACTTAGTCTTTGCTTGCCCTCAAGCAAATATGCATCGAACTAAGAAGGAAGAGAAGTTGCTGACAATGGGAACATCTTACTTAAACAAGTGACTTGCCAAACTGAAAAACCGTAACCCACAAGTGAAACCTCATTCTTTTGTAAGAGCCACAATTTACTTTCATCAAGGCTTAGCATCAAGACTGAATATTCTCTAACACTTAGTTGGTCTCTTAAGAAACTCAGATTCGAAACCTATTTCTTTCAAGTGCAGTCCGCAAGAGGGGCTATTGATCAAAGACCTTGGGATTCAACTTCCTCAAATTCAGCTAGTCACTAATGGTTTAAGCATTTTCGATCACTTCTCAACTCCTTACTCGTTTTTATTGGCTTTAGCTTTATCAATGAAGCTCAAAAAAGTACGGGTTTACGCATAGTCCCGGTTCACCTTAGGCATCGATGTATTAGCTTTATCAATGAGACGCGAAAAAGTACGGGTTTACGCACAGTCCCGGTTCATTTTAGGCGATATCGAAATGGTTTTATTGATGAACACAAGAAGGTACGGGTTTACGCATAATCCCCGTTCATCTTAGACCATATATTTTGAGCCGAGTTTTGAGAAGGATGATTCAATATTCACCTTATGCTTTTTTTTTTTTTACTTAGCTAGCTGAACCTAAGGAAGGATCTTATGCAATGTATCTCAAGCCCCTAATTTGGAAAATAGAATTCGATTATGAGGTAACAAATCAGGTTCTTTTCGAGACACAACCTAAGTATCGGTTTCAAAGGTTAATAATCTACCAATCAGTGTTCAAGAGGGAAAAACGCAAGTCTAAGAGTTCACTATGGTAATAGCAAATCAACCTAGCAAGTCTACCTATCTAGCAAGATGATTCCCAAAACTCTAGACTCAATCCTATATGAATGCAATGCAACTACATGAACACTCTGTTTTATGCATTTTCGATTTTTTACAATTTTTTTGGTTTTTCTATGCCTTAGATGTGATGCAAATGATCAAATGCAAGAATAAAAACTAAGAACCACAGAAAACAAAGTCAAATATCCTCTAGAACCCTCCCCCAAACTTAAATCACACAGTCCCTTGTGTGTATAAAAGTCCGAAAGGGGATCCTAGACCAGCAAGTCAAGTGAAAAATATGCAAAAGCAAGCTAAGTAAAAGAAATGTAAAAGCAATTCAATTGAAAAATATGCAATGGTATTTATAATGAAAGGAAGGGGTTTTTGTACCTCTTAATGATTCCAGTAATCGGATGCCACATTTCGCATGAGCTCCATGTAGTAGTCATTATGCCTTTGACGCTCGAGCTCAGCTTGCTAGAGCGTGTCCGTCGAGTGTTCGGAATGCTCGACTGATTGGTGCTCGAGCGGTTGGCTCGAGCTTGCTCCTGCTGCATCGAATGGTCTTCTGTATGAGAAGGCTGCCGGGTTTGCTGAGGAGCGTCTAGCTGGTGCTGGTTGGTGTTGCCTCTCACGATCCGTGGATATGGAGGATCTTCTTGGGCGAATAGTTGGTGGTGGTGGTTGCCGCAACTCTCCTACTTAGATCATCGTTTTCTTGCCTTCTAGCTTCATCGCTAGCAGTCAGCTTCTTCACCTTCTTCATCAACCATTTGTTCATTTTTTTGCAACAAGCCTATGTGCTTGTGTGCTTCTCGGATTGGTTCTCCTTGACGAGGTGGCATCGTGTATTCTTCAAAACAATATGCCTCGGGATCCACCTCATTGCTGTTTGTTGGTGATGAACTCTGCTGAGGGCCATTGGGATCGTACAAGGCTTCTAGAGGCGGGTTGAAATCCGTGTTTTGCCCCATTCTTATTGTCATGTACTCCCTGTTTGGCAAGAGTAGAAAAGCGTTTGGTCTAAGTAAATGATGGAAAGAGTAAATGAGCTTACCTCGAACTTCCGTCGTCGCCAAAAATTGACTCCTCCTTAAGTGATCGATGTTCATGAACCGAGGGTCAGCCCATTGTGTCTCATCGACTGGCACATTACATCTTTCCAGAATGCATGTGACAAGTCCGCCAATGGTGATCTTTCCATCACGTCCTCCAGTTTTGTTATCCCTTGCCCAATCTCGGTATGTGACCAATTGGTTAGCAAACTGGATGGTTAATCCAGCATTGTTTCGATCTCCAATAATCGGGGATCCGTCGCTCTTTGTACCAACAATGTCTTTAAGAGCAGTCACCAACATCTCCATTTCTCCTAGATTAATTGTTCCAGTAGTAAAACGTGAGAAAAATGTATTTGCTAGGATTGTTCGAAAATACCTCAATGCCGGGTTGCGGATCAGCGATGCCTTAGATCGGGATGATGAGAATCTGCTCCTTGTTGATGCAATCGACCTCCACACATCATCCAACTCAGCTCTATCAAAATCCGGTCCATAATTTTCGGACTCGGCCTTTGGGAACTCGAAGAGGTCCCTAAGTGCTTTGAATGTCATTCGATAGTCCCTTCCTCTTATCGCAAAGAAGATGTAACCGCCACCTTGCTTTTCTTGGAGACTCTCGTTTTCAGCATCGTATAGAACGATATGAACCGTCGCCAAAAACTGAAGAGTCTCTTCCTTGTATGCTCTTTGCGGATATTGCACAAATGTGGACAGCCTACAATTTTGCAGCATGAGATCTACATCTCTTGTTATCCCCATTGCGGTCAGCGCTTCCTTGCATGGATAGCGGGTGCCTAAAAAATCCATCCTCCGGAGATCGCTTAGTGCTCTTGCCGAGTTATGCCTCTCCTTCATCTCCTTCTCTCTTTTTCCGGCAAGGATTATCTCCCTTGCTTCTGCCGCCTCTCTTTCACCATATCCATCTTCACGGAGTGTTTCAGCAGCAAGGTCCGGGTCCAATTCGTCTTCATCCATGTATTCTTCTCTTTCTTCCGACTCATTCTCAGATTGCACTTCCATCCTCCTCTTCTCCTTTCTGCCGGTTTTGCTTGCGGCCATAGAAGACTCTCCTTGGGAAGGATTGCTTCTTGTTCGAGCATTATTTTTGGCTCTGAGGCGGAGGAGGTTTGCTTTGTTGGATTTGCCGTCTGTCATGGTGAAATTTGGTCGGAGGAAGAGCAAATGTTCGGACACTCGAACAAGACACTCGAGCAGAGGTGATCGAGTGTAGTGGATGAAAAAAGAGGGACGATTTGCTTCTGTAAAAGAGAGAACAACTTAGAGAGAAATGTTAGAGAGAGAATGTATTTCATGCGAATGAAAGGAGAGAGGCTCCTCCTCCTTTTATAGAGGAGAAAAACAAGGGGGAGCCTTTTCAAATTCAAAATTTGAACTTGGATTAAATCAAATCTTTTTGAATTAAATGGAAAAGATATTGCATTAAAGAAAGATTTAACCCATTTTTCGGAGTAAATGTCTCCCCTTTCTCAGCTTTTGGCAGTTGTAGGCTTGGAGGCATGTGAATAGGCATGAAGGCGGGACGCTCGAGCCTGACACTCGAGCAGGTTTGGTCGAGTGTCAGTCTGCCAAAAGCTGGCTGATGCTCGAGTGGGACACTCGACCAGGCGTGGTCGAGTGTTGTCCCATCTTGTCGGTTTTGACCCCACTTGTCCCATGTGGGCCCCATTTTCCTGCAAAAGAGACCCAAAAAAACTTCCAAGTGCATGTAAGTCGAAATAGATGCAAGTAAAAATGAAAATAGCAAATTTGTAAGGAAAATATACGAAAAGGAAGAAATTGAATGTATATACAGAGGATACCTTTGGGATTGCCTCCCAACTGCGCTTGTTTATAGTCTCAAGCTCGACTTTCCTCCTCTTTATTGGAGAGGAGGTGGTTCATCGAGCAGAACCGAAGTTCCCTCGGGAATCGTGCTGTTGGCCAAGTAAGGCTTTACTCTATGACCGTTTACAGTGAATCCTTCTCCATTGCTATTGGCCAAAGTGACTGCTCCATAAGGTAAAACTTGTAGTACTTTGAACGGACCAGACCACTTTGATCGCAGCTTTCCGGGAAATAGCTTGAGTCTTGAGTTAAAGAGAAGTACTTGATCACCAACTTTGATTGTTTTCCGCTGGATCTTTTTGTCGTGAGCTGCTTTTGTTCGATCCTTGTATGCTTTTGAGCTGTCATATGCTTCGAGTCTGATTTCTTCGAGTTCATGTAAGTCCATCTGCCTCTTTTCTTGTGCTGTCTTGATATCGAAATTCAAGAGTTTGGTTGCCCAAATCGACTTGTACTCTATCTCAACTGGTAAATGGCAGGATTTTCCATAGAGTAATTGAAAAGGTGTGCGGCCAATAGGTGTTTTGAAAGCAGTCCTATAGGCCCAAAGAGTATCATCCAATTTGGCGGCCCAATCACGTTTTGACAGCCCAACTATCTTCATCAAAATCGATTTGATTTGTCTATTAGAGACTTCAACTTGTCCGCTGGTTTGAGGATGATAAGGAGTTGCCACTTTGTGTTTAACCCCATGTCTTCTAAGCAAATTTTCGAAAACTTTGTTGACAAAATGGGATCCTCCATCGCTAATCACAACTCTTGGCACACCAAATCTGGGAAATATAATATGTTTGAAGAGTTTAAGTACCACATTTGCATCGTTTGTAGGAGCTGCAATAGCTTCTACCCATTTAGAGACATAATCCACAGCAACCAAAATGTAACTGTTTCCTAAGGAAGGAGGCTTAAATGGTCCCATGAAATCGATTCCCCAACAGTCAAACACTTCTATCTCCAAGATCGGATTCTGCGGCATCTCATTCCTCTTGCTTATACTGCCCATTCTTTGGCAGCAATCACATCTGGATATGAACTCTTGGCAGTCTTTAAAAATCGATGGCCACCATAACCCGGATTGAACGATTTTCTGTGCTGTTTTGAATGCAGCAAAGTGTCCTCCATAAGTAGATCCATGACAATGTTCCAAAATTCCATTGACTTCCTCTTCTGATACACATCTTCTGAATAGTCCATCAGATCCTTGCTTGTAGAGATAAGGCTCATCCCAAAAATACTGCCTCACATCCCTGAAAAATTTCTTCCTTTGATGATAATTCAAGGTTTTAGGCAGTTCTCCTTCGACCAAATAGTTTACCAAGTCGGCATACCATGGTAAGCATGTTCCCACAAACTTCGATCCGATCGAAAAACGCCTTTTTTGTCTGTGGGTTTGACACTCGAGCAGGTGGTGCTCGAGTGTCATGGTCGAGTGTTCGGTGGAAAAACTCAACAATTGCTCTTCAGGCATAGAATCATTCATTAGAAGGGTTTCTTCAACATGTATCCTTGATAAGTGATCAGCAACACCGTTTTCAACCCCTAGTTTATCGACTATCTCCATGTCGAATTCTTGCAGCAACAAAATCCATCTAAGCAGTCTAGGCTTAGCATCCTTCTTTTTCATCAAGTATCTTAGAGCTGCATGATCAATATGCACAATAACTTTTGATCCAACCAGATAGGACCGGAATTTCTCAAAGGCGAACACAACTGCAAGCAATTCCTTCTCCGTGGTGGCGTATTTCACCTGGGCTTCGTCTAGTGTTCTACTAGCATAGTAGATCACATTCAGTTTCTTATCTATCTTCTGTCCCAGAACTTCTCCAACAGCATAGTCACTAGCATCACACATTATCTCAAAAGGGAGATTCCAATCGGGTGCTTGGACTATTGGTGCTGTTATCAAGGCGTCTTTAAGTTTGAGAAAAGCCTTGAGGCATTCCTCGTCAAAGATGAAATCCGCCTCCTTACAAAGGAGACGAGTCAAAGGTCTAGCAGTCTTCAAAAAGTCTTTGATGAACCGCCTATAGAATCCTGCATGTCCCAAGAAACTCCTAATGTCCTTGACAGTTTTCGGCGGCTGCAACTGAACCATAACTTCTATCTTAGCTTTGTCGACTTCAATGCCCCTTTCAGAAATCTTATGACCTAGAATGATCCCTTCTTTCACCATAAAGTGGCATTTCTCCCAATTAAGCACTAAATCCGTCTCAACGTACCTAGATAGAACCCTGCACAAGTTTGACAAACAAGAGGAGAAGGAAGAACCATAGACAGAGAAATCGTCCATGAACACTTCGACCATCTCCTCAATCAGATTCGAAAATATAGAAGTCATGCAACGTTGAAAAGTAGCAGGTGCATTACAAAGACCAATGGCATTCTCTTATATGCAAATGTACCATAAGGGCAAGTAAAGGTTGTTTTTTCCTGATCATTTGGATGTATAGGGATTTGAAAAAATCCACTATATCCATCAAGGAAACAATAATATGAATGATTATCCAACCTTTCAAGCATTTGGTCGATCAATGGCAAAGGATAATGATCTTTTCTAGATGCAGAATTCAATTTCCTAAAATCAATGCACATTCTATGTCCTGTAATGGTTCTAGTTGAAATCAAATCATCATTTTCGTTTCTAATGACAGTGACCCCTCCCTTTTTAGGCACACAATGCACATGAGACACCCATTTACTGAGCCCGGAGGGGAGTGGTTTGAGTTCCACTTTCGGCGATTTGAGCTCCGACCAGTCATCATCGAGCGGACACTCGACCTTAGTGTGGTCGAGTGTTATGGTCGAGTGTTGATTTCCAGACGCTAAATCGGAATGCTCGAGCTTGGTGTGCTCGAGTGTTGAGGTCGAGTGTAAGGTTTCGAACTGTTTTTCCCCTTTCAGTGACTTGCAAGAGTTCAACAATCCTTTGTAGACCTCAGTTTCTTCGTATATGTATCCATCACAACCGTCTTTTATCAAAGCAGTACCAAGGTGGTCTTTTTCCATCAATTCTCCACACAGGTCCTTTGAAAGATCATCTATTTCTTGCACCACGAACAGTTGACCCTCAATGGTCGGTTTTTTCATTATGTCACTGATGCTGAAAGTCATCTTGAAATCTTTCCCAAGGTTGAGTTCGATTTCTCCTTTTGGCACATTGATCACAGCTCCTGCTGTGGCTAAGAAGGGCCTTCCAAACAGCAAAGGGTCCTTTGGTTCTTCTTCCATATCTAGAACAACGAAATTCGTGGGGATTTCTACTCCTCCAACCCGAAATGGTAAGTCTTCTAGAATTCCATGTGGAATCCTAACCGATCTGTCAGCTAGTACCAAGGATATCTTACAAGACTTGTATTTATCGAACCCTAATCGTTTGGCGACTGTTAGAGGCATTAGATTGATCGATGCCCCTAAATCACACAAGCAACTCCTGAATGTGAGAGCTCCAAGCGAACATGGAATCGTGAATGTTCCTGGATCATCGAGCTTCTTAGGCACAACCTTTCTTTGTATAATAGCGCTGACCTCATGAGTTAACACAACCATCCCTTCGACTTCTTGTGTTCTGTCCTTGACTGCGTCTTTCAAAAACTTTTGATAAGGGGGCATTAGCATAAAGGCATCTAGAATTGGTATTTTCACTTCAACGTCCCTCATCTGCTTTTCAAAGAGAGCTTTGTACTTGTCTGCAACATCCTTTTTGAATCTCTGTGGAAAAGGAAGCTGTGGTTTGAAAGGAGGTGGAGCAAACGTCTTTGGGGTCTTTTTGTATGTCGGTTGTGTGTTTGGGGTGATCTTCGGACACTCGAGCAGGTGGTGCTCGAGCGTGCTGGTCGAGTGTCAAGGATTCCGGCTTTTTCGTGCTGATTTCTGTCTGTTCTTCGACCAAATCATCCTCCCCTTCTGGAAGGACACTGTCCTCAGTGTTCTCTGTCGGTTCAGCACGAATTATTAATTCACGGCCACTATGGAGTGTAATGGCGTTGGCGTGGGTACTCCTTAGGGTTTTGAACAGCTTTTCCAGGTAGCTGTCCGGTTTTGTTTGTTTGTTGATGAAGATCCTTGTTGATTATCCACATATTTGAGACGAGCATTGAGAGTCTCAAATTTGCAGTTGAGTTCATTATGTGAAGCATCGATCTTAGCATGTACTTCAGCAAATTTCTGTGTTAATTCGGAAGCGCTGGCCGTCTGTCCCTTTAGTATCTGCTGCAAGATGTCCATCACTTCAGGTGTTTGTTGTGGTGGTTGGGTGTTGTATCCAGTAGGTGGTTGGTGGTGTGTTTTCTGGTACTGTTGTTTGGGAATAAATGGTTTTGGTTGCGGTTGCGGATGTGGTTTGGGTGGGTACACCTGGTCGTTTGGATTCGCCACATTTGTATTTCTGTAGGATAGGTTGGGGTTGGGTTTATAGCTGTTGAATTGTCTGAAATTGTTGCTTTGGTTCTGTACGAAATAGACCTCTTCAATTTCGTCATCGTCTTCTTCAACCCGTTCTGTTTCACTGACATGGTGTACTTGCTTATGGTGAGCTGAAAGTAGCTTGTCTAGTTTGTCTTGTATGGCTTTGAGCTCCTTTCTACTAACCATATCTGAATCTGTTACGCCTCTAGGAGTTCGATCATAGTCTTCACTGTATTGGCCGTCTGCTTGAGCTAAATTCTCCACTAATTCCCATCCATCATCGACATCTTTATTCAGAAAATTCCCATTGCTGGCTGTGTCTAGCAACATGCGTATTTTGGGGATCACGCCTCTGTAGAGAGTACTGAGAAGGGAACTCAGTAGTGAAACCGTGATGAGGACATTGCGATTGGTACATCTTGAATCGTTTCCAAGCCTCAGAGAATGTTTCTGAATGGTTTTGCTTAAAACCAAAGATGGAATTGCGGAGTTTCGCAGTTCTTGAATTGGAAAAGAATTTGCCTAGAAATGCTTCTTTGCAGGCGTCCCATGATGTGAGAGATCCTTGTGGCAAGTGTTTTTCCCATAGATGTGCTTTGTCTCCAAGAGAGAAAGGGAAACAATCGCAATTTCAGAGCATCCTCACTAACCCCATTTATTTTTTGTCAGACTGGTTAGTCTTTCAAATTCATCAAGATGATCTAGTGGGGTCCTCAGAAGGTAACCATGAAATTTACTGTTCTGAACCATGGAGATCATTCCACTCTTAATCTCAAAGTTGTTGTTGGCGATGGCTGGTGGGACAATTCCATGGCGTTGAATGTGGATACTGGGAGCATCACCGGCCACCATGTGTCTAACTCTTCTAGGACGAGTTTCCTAGTTCAGTAGCATGTACTTGTTCTTCCATGTTAACCTGATCCGTGTATTCTTCGTTCAAGCGGTTCCGTTGTTCTCGCAATTATTCACGAGGCAAACGGTCTATTCTGTCAGAGTATGGAATGAGGTCTCCCACTACCACGGGATCTGGTATTCATGCAAGTGATTTGTGTTGTCGGAATTAAACACTCGAGCAGGTGGTGCTCGAGTGTAGTGATCGAGTGTTTTCTTGGTTCTGCTAGAGCTCTCTGGAAACAGGAGAAAAATCAACGAGCTCGAGTTGTGTTGATCGAGCTTGTTGATCGAGTGTACCTGAAAGCAAAGAAAAAACCAGAACGTTTTTTAGAATTAATAGTATAGATAAAACTTAGTCTCGAAAAAAGTGATTTTTGCCTAATTGTAGCTAACTAATTGCCCCAGTTGGCAACAGCGCCAATTTGATAACAGGTTTTGGGCGGGGGTGTTTTCTCAAATACCAAACTGTCTATTTAATCAATTGCAGTACAGTATGGTGTAAATCCAATGGGAGAGTAACTAGCAATCAAGATGTAATCTACTTATTCTAATCTAAGCCAGATTCAGTTTTAGCGAGTGGTTATCTATCCTAGGTGACAACGAAACCTTAAAACAAAATGCTAAAAACGAAACAAAGTATTAGAATGTAAAAAACAGAGCATTAAGAGTAAAGCAATAGTGAAACTAATGATAAAGTGCAACACGAAATCTCAACCTAAAGCAGAGTATTAAAATCACGAAAATTCAATAAAGGAAAAACGGGTTCTCGAGGATTAGGATCAATGATTAGGGGTATTCATAGGGGTTCTAGACTTATCTATCAACTTATTTAGATGACCATTCGCTCTCGCGCAATGGGACCTCTCCTAAAAGACAACCTGACTTGACTCTCGCCCAACGATTGGAAATTCAAGAGGCCTTAAGTATGGACCTTACAAAGCCTAATAACACCCTAGACAATCAATCTCTTGAGCTAGGAAGATGCTATCTTAATTTAAGCATGTTCAAGTGATTCCCCAAACGCCTCTCGGGGGGATTCACCAAGAGATCGAATTTCAATGAATCAGAAAGAAACAAGCATTAAGAACACTTAAACTAAAGAGATCTAAGACCTTATTTAAACATAGACAAATCTAGAAATCCCTAATTTTTCCTCTAATCTCACCCTTTCCTCAAGAACCCTAGACTAACTTACTCAGAATTCATGAAATAAAACATAGACTTAAAATCGAAATCTAATTGCATAAAACTTAAGACTAGAAAAATCATAAATGCCTTTGTAAGATAAGAGACTCGAAAATTGATAGAAAAGATTGTATTTGTAAATATAAGACTCAAAATTTTGCTGGAAAAGATTGTATATTGAAAGTAGAAATCCTAGTACAATTTATAGATCAAAAGATCTTAAAGAAAAAGGAAAAATACTTAAAGAGATAAAGGGAAAAATTCCCTTGAAAGAAAAATGGGAATTTCCTTTTAAAAGTTAAAAGGAAATTTCCCTAAGAAAGAAAATAGAAAAAGCCTAAAAGATAATTGGGCTTGCACAAAGGGGCTTTTGATGGGCCTTTTTCGCAGAGAAGCCCAAAGATTCAATCTTCGTCCAAAGTCTTAGTTCTGGCCCGTAAAGTCACTCGACCAAGTGATGGTCGAGTGTCATGCTCGAGTGTCGGAGACTCGAGTGACAAATCTTCTAGTTTGCATCTTGAACTTCAACCTTAGGCCAGTCGATTCCTCATTGGTCTTCTTGTACTCCGAAATACTCTGTGATAAGCTCCAAAAAGTACCTAAAAGTCCTTTTTATGCAATGTATGCAATGCCCGACACTAATAATGCAAATTATGTTAAAAGGAACCTAAAACAATGATAATAATGCAAGTATGAATGCAAAACATGCTAAATAATGGTCCTAAAATGTGGTAAAATGCAGACACATCAAAAGGTTGGCTAATCATTCATATTATTGTTTCCTTGATGGATATAGTGGATTTTTCCAAATCCCTATACATCCAAATGATCAGGAAAAAACAACCTTTACTTGCCCTTATGGTACATTTGCATATAGGAGAATGCCATTTGGTCTTTGTAATGCACCTGCTACTTTTCAACGTTGCATGACTTCTATATTTTCGGATCTGATTGAGGAGATGGTCGAAGTGTTCATGGACGATTTCTCTGTCTATGGTTCTTCCTTCTCCTCTTGTTTGTCAAACTTGTGCAGGGTTCTATCTAGGTGCGTTGAGACGGATTTAGTGCTTAATTGGGAGAAATGCCACTTTATGGTGAAAGAAGGGATCGTTCTAGGTCATAAGATTTCTGAAAGGGGCATTGAAGTCGACAAAGCTAAGATAGAAGTTATGGTTCAGTTGCAGCCGCCGAAAACTGTCAAAGACATTAGGAGTTTCTTGGGACATGCAGGATTCTATAGGCGATTCATCAAGGACTTTTCGAAGACTGCCAGACCTTTGACTCGTCTCCTTTGAAAGGAGGCGGATTTCGTCTTTGACGAGGAATGCCTCAAGGCTTTTCTCGAACTTAAAGACGCCTTGATAACAACACCAATAGTCCAAGCACCCGATTGGAATCTCCCTTTTGAGATAATGTGTGATGCTAGTGACTATGCTGTTGGAGCAGTTCTGGGACAGAAGATAAATAAGAAACTGAATGTGATCTACTATGCTAGTAGAACACTAGACGAATCCCAGGTGAAATACGCCACCACGGAGAAGGAATTGCTTACAGTTGTGTTCGCCTTTGAGAAATTCCGGTCCTATCTAGTTGGATCAAAAGTTATTGTGCATACTGATCATGCAGCTCTAAGATACTTGATGAAAAAGAAGGATGCTAAGCCTAGACTGCTTAGATGGATTTTGTTGCTGCAAGAATTTGACATGGAGATAGTCGATAAACCAGGGGTTGAAAACGGTGTTGCTGATCACTTATCAAGGATACAGGTTGAAGAAACCCTTCCAATGAATGATTCTATGCCTGAAGAGCAACTGTTGAGCTTTTTCACCGAACACTCGACCATGACACTCGAGTACCACCTGCTCGAGTGTCAAACCCACAGACAAAGAAGATGTTTTTCGATCGGATCGAAGTTTGTGGGAACATGCTTACCATGGTATGCCGACTTGGTAAACTATTTGGTCGGAGGAGAACTGCCTAAAACCTTGAATTATCATCAAAGGAAGAAATTTTTCAGGGATGTGAGGCAGTATTTTTGGGATGAGCCTTATCTCTACAAGCAAGGATCTGATGGACTATTCAGGAGATGTGTATCAGAAGAGGAAGTCAATGGAATTTTGGAACATTTTCATGGATCTACTTATGGAGGACACTTTGCTGCATTCAAAACAACACAGAAAATCCTTCAATCCGGATTATGGTGGCCATCGATTTTTAAAGACTGCCAAGAGTTCATATCCAGATGTGATTGCTGCCAAAGAATAGGCAGTATAAGCAAGAAGAATGAGATGCCGCAGAATCCGATCTTAGAGATAGAAGTGTTTGACTGTTGGGGAATCGATTTCATGGGACCATTTAAGCCTCCTTCTTTAGGAAACAGTTACATTTTGGTTGCTGTGGATTATGTCTCTAAATGGGTAGAAGCTATTGCAGCTCCTACAAACGATGCAAAGGTGGTACTTAAGCTCTTCAAACACGTTATATTTCCCAGATTTGGTGTGCCAAGAGTTGTGATTAGCGATGGAGGATCCTATTTTGTCAACAAGGTTTTCGAGAATTTGCTGAGGAAACATGGGGTTAAACACAAAGTGGCAACTCCTTATCATCCTCAAACCAGCAGACAAGTTGAAGTCTCTAATAGACAGATCAAATCGATTTTGATGAAGATAGTTGGGCTGTCAAAACGCGATTGGGCCGCCAAATTGGATGATACTCTTTGGGCCTATAGGACTGCTTTCAAAACACCTATTGGCCGCACACCTTTTCAATTGCTCTATGGAAAATCCTGCCATCTACCAGTTGAGATAGAGTACAAGTCAATTTGGGCAACCAAACTATTGAACTTCGATATCAAGACAGCACAAGAAAAAAGGCAAATGGACCTACATGAACTCGAAGAAATAAGACTCGAAGCATATGACAGCTCAAAAGCATACAAGGATCGAACAAAAGCAGCTCACGACAAAAAGATCCAGCGGAAAACAATCAAAGTTGGTGATCAAGTGCTTCTCTTTAACTCAAGACTCAAGCTATTTCCCGGAAAATTGCGATCAAAGTGGTCTGGTCCGTTCAAAGTACTGCAAGTTTTACCTTATGGAGCAGTTACTTTAGCCAATAGCAATGTAGAAGGATTCACTGTAAACGGTCATAGAGTAAAGCCTTACTTGGCCAACAGCACGATTCCCGAGGGAACTTTGGTTCTGCTCGATGAACCACCTCCTCTCCAATAAATAGGAGGAAGTCGAGCTTGAGACTATAAACAAGCGCAGTTGGGAGGCAATCCCAAAGGTATCCTCTGTATATACATTCAATTTCTTCCTTACAAATTTGCTATTTTTCATTTTTACTTGCATCTATTTCGACTTACATGCACTTGGAAGGTTTTTTGGGTCTCTTTTACAGGAAAATGGGGCCCACATGGGACAAGTGGGGTCAAAACCGACAAGATGGGACAACACTCGACCACGCCTGGTCGAGTGTCCCACTCGAGCATCAGCCAGCTTTTGGCAGACTGACACTCGACCAAACCTGCTCGAGTGTCAGGCTCGAGCGTCCCGCCTTCATGCCTATTCACATGCCTCCAAAGCCTATAACTGCCAAAAGCTGAGAAAGGGGAGACATTTACTCCGAAAAATGGGTTAAATCTTTCTTTAATGCAATATCTTTTCCATTTAATTCAAAAAGATTTGATTTAATCCAAGTTCAAATTTTGAATTTGAAAAGGCTCCCCCTTGTTTTTCTCCTCTATAAGAGGAGGAGGAGCCTCTCTCCTTTCATTCACACGAAATACATTCTCTCTCTAACATTTCTCTCTAGTTGTTCTCTCTTTTACAGAAGCAAATCGTCTCTCTTTTTGTTCATCAACTACACTCGATCACTTCTGCTCGAGTGTCTTGTTCGAGTGTCCAAAAATTTGCTCTTCCTCCGACCCACTTTCACCATGACAGACGGCAAATCAAACAAAGCCAACCTCCTCCGCCTTAGAGCCAAAAATAATACTCGATCAAGAAGCAATCCTTCCCAAGGAGAGTCTTCTATGGCCGCAAGCAAAACCGGCAGAAAGGAGAAGAGGAGGATGGAAGTACAATCTGAGAATGAGTCGGAAGAAAGAGGAGAATACAAGGATGAAGACGAATTGGACCCGGACCTTGCTGCTGAAACACTCCGTGAAGATGGATATGGCGAAAGAGAGGCGGCGGAAGCAAGGAGATAATCCTTGCCGGAAAAAGAGAGAAGGAGATGAAGGGGAGACATAACTCGGCAAGAGCACTAAGCGATCTGCGGAGGATGGATTTTCTAGGCACCCGCTATCCATGCAAGGAAGCGCTGACCGCAATGGGGATAACAAGAGATGTAGATCTCATGTTGCAAAATTGTGGGCTGTCCACATTTGTGCAGTATCCGCAAAGAGCATACAAGGAAGAGACTCTTCAGTTTTTGGCGACGGTTCAGATCGTTTTATACGATGCTGAAAACGAGAGTCTCCAAGAAAAGCAAGGTGGCGGTTACATCTTCTTTGCAATAAGAGGAAGGGACTATCGAATGACATTCAAAGCACTTAGGGACCTCTTCGAGTTCCCAAAGGCCGAGTCCGAACCAGAATTTGATATAGCTGAGTTGGATGATGTGTGGAGGTCGATTGCATCAACAAGGAGCAGATTCTCATCCTCCCGATCTAAGGCATCGCTGATCCGAAACCCGGCTTTGAGGTATTTTCGAACAATCCTAGCAAATACATTTTTCTCACGTTTTACTACTGGAACAATTAATCTAGGAGAAATGGAGATGTTGGTGACTGCTCTTAAAGACATTGTTGGTACAAAGAGCGACGGATCCCCAATTATTGGAGATCGAAACAATGTTGGATTAACCATCCAATTTGCTAACCAATTGGTCACACACCGAGATTGGGCAAGGGATAACAAAACTGGAGGTCGTGATGGAAAGATCACCATTGGCGGACTTGTCACATGCATTCTGGAAAGATGTAATGTGCCAATCGATGAGACACAATGGGCTGACCCTCGGTTCATGAACATCGATCACTTAAGGAGGAGTCAATTTTTGGGTACAACGGAAGTTCGAGGTAAGCTCCTTTACTCTTTCCATCATTTACTTAGACCAAACACTTTTCTACTCTTGCCAAACAGGGAGTACACGACAATAAGAATGGGGCAAAACACGGATTTCAACCCGCCTCTAGAAGCCTTGTACGATCCCAATGGCCCTCAGCAGAGTTCATCTCCAACAAACAGCGATGAGGTGGATCCCGAGGCGTATTGTTTTGAAGAATACATGATGCCACCTCGTCAAGGAGAACCGATTCGAGAAGCACACAAGCACATAGGCTTGTTGCAGAAAATGAACAAATGGTTGATGAAGAAGGTGAAGAAGCTGACTGCTAGCGACGAGGCTAGAAGGCAAGAAAACGATGATCTAAGTAGGAGAGTGGCAGCTCTGGAAAGGAACAGCGGACCACCACCACCACCAACTATTCGCCCAAGAAGAGCCTCCATATCCACAGATCGTGAGAGGCAACACCAACCCGCACCAGCTCGACGTTCCTCAGCAAACCCTGCAGCCTTCTCGTATAGAAGACCATTCGATGCAGCTGGAGCAAGCTGAGCTCGAGCGTCAAAGGCATAATGACCACTACATGGAGCTCATGCGAAATGTGGCAGCCGGTTACTGGAATCATTAAGAGGTACAAAAACCCCTTCCTTTCATTATAAATACCATTGCATATTTTTCAATTGACTTGCTTTTACATTTTTTTACTTGGCTTGCTTTTGCATATTTTTCACTTGACTTGCTGGTCTAGGATCCTCTTTCGGACTTTTATACACACAAGGGACTGTGTGATTTAAGTTTGGGGGAGGGTTCTAGAGGATATTTGACTTTGTTTTCTGTGGTTCTTAGTTTTTATTCTTGCATTTGTCCATTTGCATCACATCTAAGGCATAGAAAAGCCAAAAAAAATTGAAAAAAAATTGAAAATGCATAAGTCAAAAACAGAGTGTTCATGTAGCTGCATTGCATTCATATAGGATTGAGTCTAGAGTTTCGGGAATCATCTTGCTAGATAGGTAGACTTGCTAGGTTGATTGGCTAGTAACCATAGTGAACTCTTAGACTTGCGTTTTTTCCCTCTTGAACACTGATTGGTAGATCATTAACCTTTGAAACCGATACTTAGGTTGTGTCTCGAAAAGAACCTGATTTGTTACCTCATAATCGAATTCTATTTTCCAAATTAGGGGCTTGAGATACATTGCATAAGATCCTTCCTTAGGTTCATCTAGCTAAGTAAAAAGAAAAGCATAAGGTGAATATAGAATCATCCTTCTCAAAACTCGGCTCAAAATATATGGTCTAAGATAAACGGGGATTGTGCGTAAACCCGTACCTTCTTGTGTTCATCAATAAGACCATTTCGATATCGCCTAAAATGAACCGGTACTGTGCGTAAACCCGTACTTTTTCGCGTCTCATTGATAAAGCTAATACATCGATGCCTAAGGTGAACCGGGACTGTGCGTAAACCCGTACTTTTCCGTGCTTCATTGATAAAGCTAAAGCCAATAAAAACGAGTAAGGAGTTGAGAAGTGATCGAAAATGCTTAAACCATTAGTGACTAGCTGAATTTGAGGAAGTTGAATCCCAAGGTCTTTGATCAATAGCCCCTCTTGCGGACTGCACTTAAGAGAAATAGGTTTCGAATCTGAGTTTCTTAAGAGACCAACTAAGTAATCTGGTTCTTACAAAGGAATAAGGTTCACTTGTGGATTACGGTTTTTCAGCTTGATAAGTTGTTTGTTTAAGTAAGATGTTCCCATTGTCAGCAACCTCTCTTCCTTCTTAGATCTATGCATATTTGCTTGAGGGCAAGCAAAGACTAAGTTTGGGGGAGTTGATGTGTCTGCATTTTACCACATTTTTGGGGCATTATTTAGCATGTTTTGCATTCATACTTGCATTATTATCATTGTTTTAGGTTCTTTTAGGCATAATTTGCATATTTAGTGTTGGACATTGCATACATTGCATAAAGGGTATTTTTAGGCACTTTTTGGAGCTTATCATGAAGTATTTCGGACTATAAGAAGACCTATGAAAAATCGGCTGGCCTAAAGTTGAAGTTCAGGATGTGATTGATGTGTCTGCATTTTACCACATTTTAGAACCATTATTTAGCATGTTTTGCATTCATACTTGCATTGTTATCATTGTTTTAGGTTCTTTTTAGCATAATTTGCATTATTAGTGTCGGGCATTGCATACATTGCATAAAAGGGATTTTTAGGTACTTTTTGGAGCTTATCACGGAGTATTTTGGATTACAAGAAGACCAATGAGGAATCATCTGGCCTAAGGTTGAAGTTCAGGATGCAAACTAGAAGATTTGTCACTCGAGTCTCCGACACTCGAGCATGACACTCGACCATCACTTGGTCGAGTGACTTTACGGGCCAGAACTAAGACTTTGGACGAAGATTGAATCTTTGGGCTTCTCTGCAAAAAAGGCCCATCAAAAGCCCCTTTGTGCAAGCCCAATTATCTTTTAGGCTTTTTCTATTTTCTTTATTAAGGAAATTTCCTTTTAACTTTTAAAAGGAAATTCCCATTTTTCTTTCAAGGGAATTTTTCCCTTTTTCTCTTTAAGTATTTTTCCTTTTTCTTTAAGATCTTTTGATCTATAAATTGTACTAGAATTTCTACTTTCAATATACAATCTTTTCTAGCAATTTTCGAGTCTCTTATTTTTACAAAGGCATTTACGATTTTTCTAGTCTTAAGTTTTATGCAATTAGATTTCGATTTTAAGTTTATGTTTTATTTCATGAATTCTGAGTAAGTTAGTCTAGGATTCTTGAGGAAAGGGTGAGATTAGGGGAAAACTTAGGGATTTCTAGATTTGTTTATGTTTAATTAAGGTCTTAGATCTCTTTAGTTTAAGTGTTCTTAATGCTTTTTTCTTTCTGATCAATTGAAATTCGATCTCTTGGTGAATCCCCCCCGAGAGGCGTTTGGGGAATCACTCGAACATGCTTAAATTAAGATAGCATCTTCCTAGCTCAAGAGATTGATTGTCTAGGGTGTTATTAGGCTTTGTAAGGTCCATACTTAAGGCCTCTTGAATTTTCAATCGTTGGGCGAGAGTCAAGTCAGGTTGTCTTTTAGGAGAGGTCCCATTGCGCGAGAGCGAATGTGATTACTTTGTGATTCCTTGCTTAGAGGTCATCTAAATAGGTTGATAGATAAGTCTAGAACCCCTAGGAATACCCTAATCATTGATCCTAATCCTCGAGAACCCGTTTTTCCTTTATTGAATTTTCGTGATTTTAATACTCTGCTTTAGGTTGAGATTTTGTGTTGCACTTTATTATTAGTTTCACTATTGCTTTACTTTTAATGCTCTATTTTTACATTCTAATACTTTGTTTCGTTTTTAGCATTTTGTTTTAAGATTTCGTTGTCACCTAGGATAGATAATCACTCGCTAAAACTGAATCTGGCTTAGATTAGAATAAGTAGATTACATCTTGATTGCTAGTTACTCTCCCATTGGATTGACACCATACTGTACTGCAATTGATTAAATAGACAGTTTGGTATTTGAGAAAACAGCGCAAAAACCTGTTTATCAGTGATATAGAAGATTTGGCATATCTCCATGACACTCGAGCATGACACTCGACCACACTTGGTCGAGTAGATTTTCGGACCAGAACGTTGACTTTTGACAGAGTTGACTTTTCTTTTACGCTTTTTGTAAAAAGGGCCCAATGGTACCCCTTTATGTGAAAAGGCAAAAGCCCAATTATTTTAGGGCTTTTTCCATTTTCTTTTCTTAAGGAATTTTCCTTTTCTCTTTTCAAGGAATTTTCCATTTCTCTTTCTAGGGAATTTTCTTTTTTCCTCTTTAAGTAATTTTCCTTTTTTCTTTAAGACTTAAGATCTTTGTTGATCTATTGTACTAGAATTTCCAGTTTTAATATACAATCTTTTCTAGAAAATTTCGACTTCTCTCTCAAAAAGAAATTTATGATTTTTATCTTTAAGTTTATGCAATTAAATTTCGATTTTAAGTCAATGCTTTTCTTAATGAATTCTGAGTAAGTTAGTTTAGGGTTCTTGAGGAAATGGTGAGATTAGGGGAAAACTTAGGGATTTCCAGATTTGTTTATGTTTGATTAAGGTCTTAGATCTCTTTAATTTAAGTGTTCTTAATGCTTGTTTCTTTCTGATCAATTGAAATTCGATCTCTTGGTGATTCCCCCCCGAGAGGCGTTTGGGGAATTACTTGAACATGCTTAGGTTGAGATTACATCTCCTAGCTCAAGAGATTGATTGTCTAGGGTGTTATTAGGCTCTGTAAGGTCCATACTTAAAGCCTCTTGAACTTCCAATCGTTGGGCGAGAGTCAAGTCAGGTTGTCTTTCAAGAGAGGTCCCATTGCACGAGAGTGAATGTGATTACTTTGTGATTCCTTGCTTAGAGGTCATCTAAATAGGTTGATAAACAAGTCTGGAACCCCTAGGACTACCCTAATCATTGATCCTTAACCTCGAGAACCCATTTTCCTCTATTGAATTTTCGTGAATTTTAAATACTCTGCTTTTAGGTTGAAATTCGGTTTTGCACTTTACTCCGTTCTGCTATTGCTTTATTTTCAATGCTCTGTTTTTACATTATGTTTTTATGTTTTGTTTTTAGCACTCTATTTTAGCATTTCATTTTCACCTAGTTTAGACTATTACTCATTAAATCGAATCTGGCTTAGATTAGGACAAGTAGATTACATCTTGATTGCTAGTTACTCTCCCAGTGGATTGACACCATACTGTCCTGCAATTGATTACATAAACAGTAGGGTATTTGAGAAAACACCGTAAAAACCTGTTTATCAAGATGCATGTTGTTCTTTGGGTCTGTTAGATGATGATAGAGAGTACATTGCTGCCATAGAAGAAGCAAGTTTTATATGTAGTGCACGCAACATTAGGAGACTTTTTGTTAATTTGTTTATATCAGATAGTTTGAGTAAGCCTGAGGAAGTATGGATAAAACGTGGATGCTTCTGTCAGACGATATTGTACATAAGATTCAAAAAGATTTCTCTAATCCAAGTATCCTTTTTCGATTGTAATTGTGGTTTAATTGATTTTTTCTCTACATTATATTTTAACTATTTCAGTTTTCTTTCGCTAGATATAAATCTCAGTGAAGAAGTCAGAAAATTATACACACTCAAAGAAATAGATAAACTTCTGGCCACCTATGGTTCTTCACTACAAAGTGATGAAACAATGCCACAACTTACTGGTGAATGTTCTAGTTCTGACAATCAACTAATTTTTGATGAGCAGAACTATGACAAATAAGCGCTCCAAAGCTATATAGATGAATGTTTTCCTAAAACAACAGAGGAACAAAAGAAAATTTTCAGCGAAATCCTAGATTGTGTTGAAAACGATAAAGGTGGTATCTTTTTTGTTTATGGCTTTGGTGGTACAGGAAAAACATTTCTCTACAAATTATTATCCGCTATAGTTAAATGCAGAGGTGATATAGTTTTGAATGTTGCTTCAAGTGGTATTGCGGCTCTTTTGCTTGATGGAGGGAGAACTGCACATTCTAGGTTCGGTAATCCCATAAATGTGGATGAGTGTAGTACATGCTCTATAACTATAAGTTCAGATTTAGGTGATTTGGTTGTGAAGACTAAACTAATTGTTTGGGATGAAGCACATATGATGAGTAAGTATTGTTTTGAAGCTCTTGATAGAAGTCTCAGAGATATCGTTCGACATCCGGAAAATAAACCATTTGGTGGCAAAGTTGTTGTTTTTGGTGGGGGTTTTAGACAGATCTTACATGTTATAACAGGTGTCGGGAGGCAACAAACCGTTATGTTAGCAATTAATTCATCTTATCTATGGGAATATTGTAGAGTTATGAAACTAACAAAGAACATGAGGTTATTTGTTGATATCTGTGAAGAGGAAAAGGAAGAATTATAGTCCTTCTCTAATTGGTTACTAGCACTAGGTGAGGGACGTTTGTCAATGCCCAATGATGGATTAGTTGAGATTGACATTCTTGAAGACCTTCTTATCACCAATGTATCCAATCCAATCTACTCTATTATAGAAGCTGTTTATGGTAATGGAGATCTTCAAAATAAGAGTGGCAAATGGTTTGAGGAAAGGGCTATTTTGTGTTCAAAAAATGATGATGTCAACATTATCAACGAGTTGATGATAGTAAGACTCAGTGGTTAGTTCTATATCATTAAGAGTTCTGTTTTTCAATTAATACAAAATTATATGTTTTTTTCATCTACATAATTTCCAACTGACTTTTATTGTTTCTAGGTGAGGAAAAAATCTATTTGAGTTGTGATAGCATAGATCCAACTGATCACAAAGCTATGAGTAATCATGTATATACCTCAGATTTCCTAAATAATGTCAAAGCATCAGGCCTACCAAATCATTCCCTTCGTCTAGAAGTTGGTTGTCCTATTATGCTGCTAAAGAATATTGATATGGGTGATGGTTTATGTAATGGTACTAGATTGCAAATCACAAATTTGGCTAATTACATTTTGGAAGCAAAAATTTTAACAGGAACGAAGATTGGGGACAAAGTGTACATTGCACATATGTTGATTTCACCTTCTAATTCAAAAATTCAATTCAGAATGCGGAGGAGACAGTTCCCTATCTCAGTTTCTTTTTCCACCACTATCAACAAAAGCCAAGGACAAACTCTAAAGTATGTAGGTCTCTTTCTACCTAAACCCGCTTTCTCACATGGTCAACTATATGTTGCAATGTCTATGGTAAATAATAAGTATGGAATGAAGGTCTTGATCACAGATAAGCATGGGAAACAACAAAGCAAAACTATGAATGTTGTTTACAAAGAGGTTTTCCAAAATGTTCATTAGTTATTTATTATTTAAGTATTTGTATGTATATATGTTTTGAATTGTTTTCTATTTGTTTCTACATTTGTTATGGTTTATTCTCTGCTACAGGTTTGTTAAGTAATTTATTAATATACGTTTCGATTACGACAAACTATAAAAGAATAGAAACTAAACAGAATGAAGTTTGATGCAGTATAGGGCTTTTCATATAACAAAATGTTGAAGTTTAATTTAACAATCTCAGTAATCGCTGAACATGAAACTATCATATGGAGTAATGTTTAATAGAAAATTGATAACTATATTATATAGTAAATATAATGAAACATATAGTCAAGGAGTGTTTGTAATTTTATCAATAAAATTTAGAACCAATTGTTTAGCGATTAACCTATTGAAAGCACTATTGTCAAGGGAATTTACGAAAGTTTTACCTATTTTATATATTTAGAAGATCAAAATTCTGCAATTTCCTGTTGTGATATCTTCTCCTTGATTCCTGTAATGTCAAAAGTATGTATTCCTATTACGATCAATATGATTTTTAATATCAGTATTCGAAGAAAATGGTGCAGGAACAAAATTTCATCTAATTTTTTTGTTTTTAAAGATGATTAAAAATTAAAGAGAGCGTCTAGAGAACGAAATACCGATTAATCCTTTCATCTATTTTGTGTTGATCTTCGACAAATTCCATGGATTTTTGCTATTGTCACTAGGGTTTTGCATGAGCTATCTCAATTGTGTGTTTTTGGTTGTCGATGATGATCATATTTTTTGAAAAAAAAAATTATTGCATTGTCGATGAGTCTTACTTCTTAACGTTTTGGGCCATTAAAATTCAAGCTCAACAAATGGTAAGGTAAAGAACAACAACCTAGTGTTGAGGGTTCAACAATAATGGACCTATTTGTTGGGTTCCATTTAAATTGAATAATTAATTTGTGTAATTCGAAATAATTAACAAATTTTTGGCCAAATATAGCGACCCAAATCTAATTATAGAGACCCAAATCACGGATTATATAAATTTAATGTTTTAGAGTTTTTAAATAATGTATACAATTATTAATTTGAAAATAAAAGCTACATATATATATATTGGGTTTTTATTTAGTTAGTAATTACAATTTTATTTTTTACAATTACCATATAACAAATATATTACAAAAATTATTTACATATTTTTATAAAAATAATTTTTACATATATTGATGATTAACTTTATATAACATAGCTTATAAAACTATTCCATTTATTTGATTTTTTAAGTGTATTAGGAACATTGTGTACAAAATAATTTACACTTTATTGATGAATATAAGTTGAAAGTTTTAATTAAGTAAGGCCTATTTTGTGATTCAAGGAAAATCAAAGGAGTTAAAATATAATTGTAATGTCTATGCTTTTTTAGGTTAGTTATGGTATTCCATTGTTTTTGACTCACGTCAATGCTGTACACAATTCTGATAAAAGCTGTATACAACTAAATAATGTACCCTAAAATTTGCACACAATATATGATTTCAATTTCAATTTAAAATTTAAAATAATCATATAACAAATATATAATATTTTTTTACTTTTACCATTGACCCATGTCAAAGCTGTGAAGAAACCTGATAACAGTTGTATACAATCATACGTTTTTGTTTTCGAATCAACCAAAATATATAGGTGTGTATCAGTAACCATTATATTTAATTTTTCTCTTTGCTAATAAATTCAGAGGCCATTCAAAGCTTACCTTATCTCATTATACACAGGATATCGACAAAAAATTAAACAAAAAAAGAAGGAGAGAAAAGATAGTTAGGGTTCGTTTTGGTTCAAAGAGAAAGTCGAAAACGGCGAAGTGGTCTTTTAAAAAATCAACCATTAATGGCGACATTCCGAGTGATGTCACCCATTCCCATCGATCAACACCTCCTGAACCTCTGATGTATAAGATTCCGGCTAACGATGAGCTTATTCCAACGGAGAATAATATTCTCGCTCTGTATCATCCCCTGGAAGTATTTACTAGCTTTGTGTCAAGCGCCTATGATGATAAGAAAGAAGAAAGCTGCGACATTGAACAGACTGATGATGATGATGTTGTAGGAGATACGGTTGCTTCACGTCTTCTGACCCAACAGTGTAAATCAAGTGATAAACCACCTTTTTCAAAGAGGAAAAAAACTACACTGAATTCATCTCCATTGGAGTTCTCTGAATACACTGACATATTCATCTCTGCTGCTACTGAGGAAAAGTAGAAGGCACTTCTTACCAAAAAATGATTCCTGAGAATTTAATTACGTCTACAGACATAGAATCTGTTAAATCCTGAATTGATTATGCTGGTTTGACTCATACTGTCACTTTGTCGGGAAAATTTGATTCCTATGTTGTTAAGGAGTTTTGGGCTAACTTACCAATTGTCCCAAAAGATTCAACCTCTCTGTTAGTCTTTGTAAGGGGTCATATGTATGAGTTTTCTGGGAAAAAGATAAATGAGGTTTTTGGTCTGCTTGATTTCGATGATAGAGAAATAATTGAAGATTTGGATGGGATTTCTATTAGGGATATGACTGTTTTATTAACTAAGGCTAAGAAATCAAGTGTTAGCAAGATTGTGATAGCTTCAGATTTCCCTAAAGAGCACATAAAGTTATACAAGTTTTGCTGTAAGAACTGGTTTCATACTCTCAATGAAGGTTATGTGCATCCAAAGCGTTGTACTTTGTGCTACCAGATCATTACCAACAAGAAATTCAACCTTGGTCGAATGATGTTTAAACATTTGATTTCTGTTGGTAAGAAATTGGGGTCTGATATAACTCTACCCTACCCTGGGATGATCTGGAAGCTTCTTAATGATCAAAATGAGGTTGTTTTTGATCATTCTGAAGGATTTCACAATGTTGATGACACCCCTATTATGAAAAAAACGAAAGCCATATACCAGACATGCAACAAAGACAGGATGCTCATCCAAATCTTCCCTCAACTTCTGAGAGGCTCTTGAGAAGATAGTTGAAATATATAACTTTAGTCTATGATCAGGTTTGTAGTTTTATAAGAAATTTACTTACAGTATTGCTTTCTGTTGTTTATTAAAATTGTTTTGGTACATTTCAGCAAAATATGACTCTGAAGGTGATGATGAAGGGAATTAGGAGTTGTTGGTAGTCAAGAATGCAACTTATATTTGTGTCACATGCAAGGACACAAATTTGTACGTTTCTGAGATGATGTCTTTTGTTCTGTAGGGTTTTTTTTTGTAAACTTTGTTATCTTCTATTATATGCTTGAACAATTGTTTTAGACCTACTTACTACTATTTTATCGGATTAAGTAATATTGTTTGTTATTATCAACACATAACTAGCAGCTTTAGTAACTATGATGATATTGGAAACTTAAGGTTTATTTAGCTTCTATTTTGTTAGTTACTACAAAATATTTCGATTACCATTTGTCAGTTGTGCCTATCAATTTATATTATCTCATTTGTATATTATTTACCTTCTGTTTTTTCATTTTTAAAATGAAGACATTATTAACAGGATTGGTAATCTATTAACTGAAGTCAATGATGGGGAAACATTAACAGAATCTACCATGCCAATTTTCATTTTCGTGTATCTCAATGTGACCTTTTGTTTAAACAATAGATCTAATCATATAATGCCCTTTTTGTAAACAACGAGAGAGATCATGTGTGTCAACAACTTTATTTCTCATACCATACGAGAAAGATCATTTCACCAAACTAACCATACAAATAGTCAATACCATATAATATAACCACTAATTCACAAAGTCAATGTTTCTCACAGTAGAATTAACCTTAATATCAACATGATATGTTGATAACAACAACAAAGCTTAGTTTTGTTAACTTATGTATTCACTAATCCCTGTAATAGTTTTAAATTTATAATTATGTAGAAACGAAACACTTTGTAACCATAAAAGCAAACCTTACATAAGTTTGTGTATCAAATCTATCTAAATATTGTTAATGATTTTACACACTTAACATCAAATTTAAACCTTAGCATACAAATACCGTACAACAAGGAATTACTGTAAGCTTGCAAAAATACCATGTACATGATAATTCAAATTAGTACACAATTTGTAATTTATTTAGCCATCTACTTTTTGTTAAAAGCAAGTATTTATATTAATCATTATCTCAACAATCTATAAATAAAACTCTAATAATTATCAAATACATATCTTAGCTCAACCATACTATATTATCTCTGTAAACAACAAAATTTACAACAAATAAATTATTTAGTTATTTAACCCACGCATACGCATGGGTAGCACCCTAGTTTCCTTTTTAGGTCCAACTATTTCTTCTTATATTATCCAATCAGACATCAGATCCCAAATTAACTTGATTTAATTCCTTGTTGAACTATAGATAGATCTTATATAGAAAGAATCAAAAACAAGTTGAGTTCCCGAAATACATTATAAGGTCCTCAAAATTACACTAAGGTCTAAGAACATTTTCAATCATGGAACTTAAGAACGGTTCTTAATATTAAAGAAATCAAAAAATAAAATAAAAAACAAGAGAGACTATAATGAAGTTCTTAAACAAGAGTTTTAAGAATTTATAGTTTTTAAAGAAGAACCCCATTTTGCCACATGTCTATATCTTATTGAACCAACTTTTTAAAAAGTTTAAAATTTAAATAAAAATTAAATTATAACAAATGATATTAGTATTTTATTGTCTAAAAACTCCTAAAAAATATTAACCTTTGGAGTTTAATTTTATTTTGTAAAGAGATATCTATTTATCAAATTTAAATGATGTATTACGGTCCACAATCGATTCATCTCTAATAACACGAACTGAATCTAAATAAAACAATTATACAAAAAAAAAGTATAAAAAGTAGAAACGGCGACATATAAATAAATTGGCATCGATATTGGTTGATACGTTAACGCGTCAGGACTAGACAATGATATAATTGCGAAAAAAAACAAATATTTAACAACGATAGAAGACAAGAATATTTAATATATTGGTGTTACAATGATAAAATACATGATAACTTATATTCAATCCCATTCATAGGAAACCAAGGTACAAAAAAACATCAATACTTTAATGTATGGGAAATTATAATTAACTTATAAGAACTGGTGTTTTATTATGTGCCCAAGCACCAATTAAGCTAATTGGTGTAATTATATTAATCATTTGACATCCAATTATATTAAATAGATGTTGTTGACAAAAAAAATAGATGTTATAAATCACTTAATAAAAACTAAAAAACTAAAACTAATAATATGAATTTTATAAGCAATGAGGTTTGATTCTTTTCCAATTAAAAAAAAAAAGATTTTAAAATGTTAATTATGGTTATATATCAAATTTTACTGATCCAATTATAACTGAAGTTGAAAAAAAGAAAATAAAGAACTTGACTCGAAATGCATAATAGCAACTTTGTTTTCCGTACTGACGAGCTATGAATAATGGGCTTAGGCCTATTATAATATAATTTTAGCCCAAATAAATTTACCTCTCTATCTTTCTTTGCATTTTTAGCAATTTTCCTTCTTGTTTCTGAAAATAATATTGTGTGATCTGGCAGTTTTATGAAAGACTAGGATGTTACCCGCGTGGTTTTCGCGAGTTAAATAAATTATAAATCTCCTAGTAATTTGTATGATTATGTATAAAGTAGGTTCCAACCTTACGGAGATAACATAAGTACTTAAAGAGAAGTGAGCAAAACGAGAGATAAGGAAATAGAAGAAAAATCGGTAGTTCCTTATCTAAGGTATTTGTATGTAAACGTTCAATCTTTATGTTAAGTGTGTAAAAATAATTATAATCTTTAGATTGGTTTGAAACACAAGGAACTGTAATGTTGGGTAAAAGTTATCGAGTGGATGGTTTCTACATAATTCAAAAGTTTGAAACTTTTACAGGGAGTAGTGGAGTACATAAGTTAAACAAATTTTTAAGTTTCCAAGTCTGATAGTTGTTGATAATTATATTGTTTGTATTTATAAAAATTCTAACAATATGTAGTTTCTACTTAGAATTTTTTTCGTGAAACATTAACCTTAATTATGTGATTTTAGTATAGTAAACAACTTTTTGGTAACCACTGAAGTTACGTATTTTGTTCACAATGGTCTTCAAGCGAGAGTAAATCAGGTTGATGTTTTGTTGTAACTGATTCAAGATATATGGATTAAACATATTTATATATCATACAAAACTTCGAAAAAAACACTATGTAGTTGTCATATTATATAACAGTATTTTCACATTCATAGAATATGTATTTTTTTAAATATACTTGTATAAATTGTACATACCATCAATCAAAAAAAAAGAAATATATGTTTGGTCGTCTACACTATTACAAATAATATCTTGTTTTTCAATTTCAAATTATCATGTTAAAAGACCTTAATTGTCCATTTTCTT
>JAKUCM010004832.1:0-24717 GCA_023374145.1 Lepidium sativum | reverse complement strand
AATTCAACACCATATCCTACTATTTTTGTTTTCATTTATATATTTCAATGATTAATGACAATTTATAATAAAAAATAAAATAACTCAAAGAATAATAAAAGAAATCAAAAATATTTTTATTAACACACAAAAAATTACCAAAACAAAAAAAAATTTCAATACAATACATAAAAATTAAAAGGGTAATTATTGAGATCTGTATTACCCGAAATATGAATAAAAACAAAATTTTATAGAATAATAGTTGAAAACTATAAGAAGATAATAGAAAAAAAATTCTGTTTCAAAATTGAGTGAAGCAAATCTCCATTTATAGAATACAAAATTTGATAAATTTTGCTTTTTTTACCTTACAAAAACGAAAATATTTTGATTGAAAAGTCGTAGTTAAAAAAAAATCTAAGAAATTTAAACAACAAATGAAAATGCCACATGCTTAATCCCTTTTCATGAAGACAAATCTACTCCATCTTTATTAACTTTTTTTTTTAACTTGTTAAAAGCCTAACTAGCCATGTGAGTTTTAATTTAATAAATTTATTGCAAGACTTCAACTGTTGAATTTTTGCTTCAAAATGGTCATTTGTAACTAGCTTAAGGTTTGTTCCATCATTATTAATGTAATTGAATATATGATATGATATTCATATTATTGCAAAATCTAAAGTGTTCTCTTCCGTTAAAGAGAAAAACAACGTACAAATTAACTCATAATTAGTGAAATTTCTTTTTAAAAGTGGAAAGAGGATTTTATAAAATTTGTATTTATGGCGATTCCCTCATATGTTATGTCATGTTACAGACATGACACAACATGGTCATGGCAAACAGTTGGTGAATCATAGTTTTCCCTAATTTTGTACATGCAAGAGTTTTACAAGGTCGATACTTTACATGGCCTAACCCATTAGACCCCAAGCGAATTTATTCGCCATCTTACGGATGGTAGAACATTGTCTTAGTCCGAGAACTATTAACGAAAGGTTTGATCAAACGCGTGCTAAATGGTGAAAACATCCGCGTTTGGACTCACCCTTGGATCTCAAAGAGTTTACTAAGACCTGTTATAAGTGTGGGACCAAACATATACCATGATTTAAGGATATCACACGTGATAGAATCTCGATCATGACTATGGAGATAAGCTTTGGCTAGACAATTCTTTTGTCCACGTGATGCTACAATTATTTTGGGATACATATTCCAAGATTTCTTACCCAAGACAGTTTAGGATGACATTTTTCCAAATCTGGTACCTACAGAGTCAGATCAAGATATTGGGCTGAACAAAATATTTCCCAATATTCAGCTATATCTTATGGTCCACATATACATGATTTAAAATCACAAGTTCGGAAAGTCAAAGCTCCTCAAAAAATTAAACCTTTTATGTCGTAAGCCTTATCAAGCCAATTAGCTGTTAAAGCAAGTTTAGCACGATGACGCATTCAATGTGACATATGTTGTGATAGATGTGGGGTAGAGTAAGAAACAATAAATCACGTACTTTTTGAGTTTCCACTAGCTGTACAATCTTGGGCTTTATCCTAAAATCCCGGCAGGTCTACAATTTCCAAGTGCTTCCATTTTCTCTAATATTGATTATCTTATATGAGGATTCCCAAACAAGATGAATTCAAAAGTTTCCCTTGGATTATTTGGTTTCTTTGTAAGGCGAGAAATAAAAAAAACTTTTACAAACAAGGAGAAAAATCTTAGGGAAATTATGTTAGATGTCGAATCCGAAGTAGAAGCTTTGGCTACATCGTAAAAATCAAGGGATTTTCAGATTGGAGAAAAACCGTTAATTACAAATGAACAAAAGGCATCAATTTCCACACCAATTAATGCAAATCCAGCGTTTACTAGATACATATGTATGGTGGATGCCTTCTGAAAAGACTCTAATTTGTTATTTGGTTTAGGTTAGTATTGCATTCTTTTCGAGTGTGGTGGTGCAAACATGGGAGTACAAAGTATTAGACAAAGTCTCTTCCCACTACATTCCGAGTTTGAGGTACTCCTTTGGGCTATGACATGTCTTCCGGTAGGCCTGGGCATTCGGGTATTCGGGTCGGTTCTGATTACTACCCGTTCGGATCCGGGTATTTCGGGTATACGATTTTGCTACCCGTTTTGGAACCGAACATTATTCGGTTCGGGTCCGGGTCGGTTCGGGTATATATTTTTTATACCCATTTAAGAACCGAAACCATTTCGGTTCGGTTCCGGTTCCGGTTCGGGTCCGGATATAGTATTGTAAAAAAAAATCGAGTATATTATAATATTATATAATCGAGTATATTATATACCTAGACGATTTCTGAACGAAAAGAGTTATGCGAATACAAAAGAGACCATATCACAAGCACTCAAAAAGCTCTGAAATTGTGGCTTGAAGAAAAATTTCATTTAAAAGTTAGTCAAAGTACAATCTCAAACACATTCAAACGATCGGCTGAATATCTTTCTACAACTCTGGAAACCATAAATAATATCAAGCGGCAAAAACAAGCAAAATATCTAGAAATAGAAAATTTTCTTTTTTAGTGGTTTCTCCAATACCAATACCGACTGAATATGACGGGAGAACTAATTTTAGAGAAGGCAAAAAAGACAATGGAACTTATCTACCCTCAAGATGATGTGGAACACCAATTTTCTCAAAGTTGGCTTGAAAAATTCAAGTTACGACACGGTATCAAATCATTTCACGTCGTTTTGGAGAAAGTGGTTCAGTCGATGTGCAAGACATGGAGAAGAAACTAGAAGCTATATGGGAAAAAATAGATAAGTTCTCTATGAAGGATGTTTTTAATATGGATGAAACTGGTTTGTTTTATAGATTACAAACTGATCATTCTCTTACTTCAAAACAACTTGAAGAACAAAAGCAAGACAAAGAAAGACTAACAATTGTTACTTGTTGCAATGAAGATGGGTCTGGAAAATTTTCTTTATGGATCATTGGAAAATTTTCAAAAGGCCATGTTGTTTCAGGAATGTGAACATAAATAGCTTGAATTGTCATTATCGTGCTAACAAAAGAGGTTGGATGACATGTATAATTTTTGAAGAATATGTTCGTTGGTTTGATGAGATCATGCATGGTAGAAGAGTTTTGTTAGTGGTAGATAATTGTCCTGCACATGCACGTAATATTGAAGGATTATAAAAATAGTTGAGCTATTTTTCTTACCACCAAACATGACATCAAAAAATTAACATTGTGATGCTGGAATAATAAGAGGTTTTATGATGCACTACCGAAGGAGATTTACCTTGAGATTTTAGAAGGCTACGAGTTGGGACAGCCGAATCCAAGTAAGATCAATGTTTTGAATGCTATCAATTTTGCAGTAACGGCTTGGACAATTAATGTTCGTCAAGAGACAATAGCAAATTGTTTTCGACATTACAAAATTCATTCAAAGGAAGTTTTATAAGGAATTACAGAATATGGATAACCTTGTGATAATGTTATTGATGAACTGGAAGGTTTGATTAATAATCTTGGTTATCGAAACAAAATAGATCTCAATAGTCTACTTGACTATCCATGTGAAAATGATAAATGTTCAGAAGTTCAAACTTTAGAAGAAATTCTGGCTTCTGTAATTAATGATGATGAAGAAGTCAAAGATGATGATGAAGTTTTGGAACCAGTTACACGTCATGAAGCAATCATCGCGTCTAGAACTCTTCAAAAGTTTTGTATACAGATCGAAAAGACAAAATCAGAAGTTTTAGAAGCAATAAGGAAAATTAGAGATGAGTTCCAACGAGATTCCAACTTCAAGAAAAGACAATCAACACTAGAATCATATTTTACTAAATTATCATCAGATTAATTATGTATGCCTAATATTTACAATTATTAATTTATGATATTATTGAGACTATATTTTTACATAGGAGTTTTAAAATAATTAATATCGTATTAATTTATAAAATTTGATTAAATTTTACACTGGCCGACTTGGGACCAAAATTTTTTATTAATTTATAGAGGTTATTAATTTATTGATTATTAATTTATGGAATTTTATTTATTCCACCTAATCATTCAACATCTTCTCAATTTTTATATCACTACAATAGTTTATTTAATAAAATTCAACACCATATCCTATTATTTTTGTTTTCATTTATATATTGTAATGATTAATGAAAATTTATGATGAAAAATAAAATAACTCAAATAATAATACAAGAAACCAAAAATATTTTTTTTAAAACACAAAAAATTACCAAAAGAAAAAACAAATTCAATATAATACATAAAAATTAAAAGGGTAATCATTGAGATCAGTACTACCCAAAATATGAATAAAAACAAAATCTTATAGAATAATAGTTGAAAACTATAAGAAAAAAATAGAAAAAAATTTGTTTCAAAATTGAGTGAAAAAAATCTCCATTTATAGAATACAAAATTTGATAAATTTTGCTTTTTTTTAGCTTACAAAAACAAAAATATTTTGATTGAAAAGTCTTAGATAAAAAAAAATCTAAGAAATTTAAACAACAAATGAAAAATGCCACATGTCTAATCCCTTTTCATGAAGATAAATCTACTCCATCTTTATTAACTTTTTATTTTTTAACCGGTTAACAGTATAACTAGCCATGTCAATTTTTTAATTCAATAAATTTATTGCAAGACTTCAACCGTTGAATTTTTGTTAAAGGGAAAAACAACGCACAAATTAACTCATAGTTAGTTAAATTTCTTTTTAAAAGTGGAAAGAGGATTTTATAAAATTTGTATTTACGGCGATTCCCTCATATGTTATGTTATGTTACAGACATGACACAACATGGTCATGGCAAACAGTTGGCGAATCGTAGTTTTCACTAATTTTGTACATGCAAGAGTTTTACATGGTCGATACTTTACATGGTCTAACCCCTTATAGCCCAAGCAAATTTATTCGCCATCTTACGGATGGTAGAACATTGTCTCAGTCCGAGAACTATTAACAAAAGGTTTGATCAAACGCGAGGTAAATGGTGAAAATATCCGCGTTGGGACTAACCCTTGTATCTTAGAGAGTTACTAAGACCTGCTATAAGTGTGGGACCAAACATATACCAGGATTTAAGGATATCACACGTGATAGACTCTCGATCACGACTATGGAGATAAGCTTTGGCTAGACAATTATTTTGTCCACGTGATGCTACAATTATTTTGGGATACATATTCCAAGATTTCTTACCCAAAACAGTTTAGGATGGCAATTTTCCAAATCCAATACCTGCAGAGTGAGATCAAGATATTGGGCGGAACAAAATATTTCCCAATATTCAGCTATATCTTATGGTCCACATATACAAGATTTAAAATCTCTTGTTCAGAAAGTCAAACCTCCTCAAAAAATTAAACATTTTACGTGGCAAGCCTTATGAGGCCAATTAGCTGTTAAACCAAGTTTACCACGATGAGGCATTCAATGTGACATATGTTGTGATAGATGCATGGAAGAGTAAGAAACAATAAATCATGTACTTTTGAGTGTCCTCTAGCTGTACAATCTTGGGCTCTATCCAAAAATCTCGGCAGGTCCACAATTTCCAAGTTCTTCCATTTTCTCTAATATTTATTATCTTATATGGAGTATTCCCAAACAAGAGGAATTCAAAAGTTTCCCTTGGATTATTTGGTTTCTTTGTAAGGTGAGAAATGAAAAAAACTTTTACAAACAAGGAGAAAAATCATAGGGAAATTATTTTAGATGTCGAATCTGAAGCAGAAGCTTTGGCTACATCATAAAAATCAAGGGATTTTCAGATTGGAGAAAAATCGTTAATTACAAATGAACAAAATGCATCAATTTCCACGCCAATTAATGCAAATCCAGCGTTTACTAGATACATATGTATAGTGGATGCCTCCTAAAAATACTCTAATTTGTTATTTGGTTTAGGTTAGTATTGCATTCTTTTCAAGTGTGGTGGTGCAAACATGGGAGTACAAAGCATTAGATAAAGTCTCTTCCCACTACATTCCGAGTTTGAGGTACTCCTTTGGACTATGACATGTCTTCCGGCCCTTCAGATCTTAAAGGTGGATTTTTTGGTTGATTGTTCAAAACTGGTAAATATGATCGTGGAGTCCTCTATCTGGCCAGGTTTCCAACCGTATCTAGACGATTTCTCAAGGCTCAAGAGTTTCTTAAGCATATGCTGTTTGGTTTTGATCCTGCGTACAATTAATCCCAAGACATATTTCATAGTTTGTAGTGTAAAAGAGTTATTTAGGAATCAAGCCTTTGTGAACGATGTACCTCTCTTTTGGAACAGTTTTATTAAAGTTGAAAAAAATAAAATTTGTTTGATTAAAAATTTGTTGACTAGTGCCTAGTTTGAATGGCTAGGTTCAACCCATTAGTTCATTAAATATGAAAGAGGCCCATCTACTTTATATGGATAGGAGGGAATAAGCAATACTCAAATTCCTTGTAACTAATGTATATACTGTGCGGGAAAAATGTCATTTTCACAGCAAACTTTTCCTATCCTGCCGATTTCAATACGAACTATGAAGCAGTGCATAATCCTACACGAATTGTCTAAACAATCAAATAAATTACATGAACTTTAACTCGTGGGTCAAAATTAACATTGACCGTTAAAAGTGTTAGTCAACCGTTAAATCTTTGTTAAATGACATATGTAGAGTAGGAAAAAGAGGCATTTTCAAACTGGACTTTTTTTTAGTGCCAATATCAAATAAAATAAAATAAAGATAACATAATTAAACTAAATTAAGTTAAATTATAGTACAAAATTTATTACTATTTCTATTATTTACAAAAACAATATAAGATTCAAGTTTATATTTAAATTGATAAATACATAAATATTTACATATAATATCAAAACTTTAGTAAATATACTTTCTTTATATATACAATTTGAAATATATAAATTCTAAAATTTAATCAAAATTGGAGAGAAAATTGATTAACCAGCACATGAAAAAATGGCTATTTTCCGCAAGTGGCATTTAGCCTAGTGGCAGGTGGTAAATCCACAAGAGGCATGCGCACTTGCACATCCTGGGATTGAGTCCCCCCGCTTGCATTTGCAAGAACTTGGCTAATGGGCCGGCCATTTGTGGCCCAATGTTGACAAAAAAAATGGCTATTTTCCTACTTTACATATGTCATTTAACAAAGATTTAACCGTTGACTAACATTTTTAATAGTCAATGTTGATTTTGGCCCATGAATTAAAGTTCATGTAGCTTATTTGAATTTTTAAACCGTTCATGTAGCATTATGGACTGCTCTATAGTGCAGTTACGATTATAATTCTCAAATTTTAATTTCTCCTTCATGTAGGATTATGGACTTTGGGACATTGTTTAGTTAACTGAGTCTAGTGATGTCTTACAATTCAAATATAGAAAACTGTAGCTCATCCAACGCCACGAACTTGCCGGAGCTTAAACTCTATCAACTCTTAAGCATTCATCTGCTTCATATTCATCATCCTCTTCTTGTTATCATATGGACTGCATTGACCTTTGGCTCGAACTACATACCACTTTTGTGAGTTGAATTGTGTTGGATGAAGATAAGAAAAGTTTTCCATTTGTCTAAATAGAAAAGATAACTTTTCTATTTATCAAAATGAATAGAAATATGTTTCTATTATAGCAATGCTATGCTAACTCTATATAAGTCTTTGTTGAGTTGTACTAAAGACTTATGAGCTTTGAGAAGTTTAGTTTTTGAGTCATATTTTCTAAACTTAATAAGAAAATTATTCTTGTTACAAAACTAAGAGTGTTTTACAAACTTTAAATTGTAGGTTGAATTTGCCATCGAAGAGTACAGAAGCAGAGATGGAGGAACATAAGCAGAGTACCAATGTCACTACCTCGAAGAAGAAAGATCTCTGTCCTGGTTAATTTCTTCCTCTATCTTGACTGGTACAATCTTGTCTTTGCTTTTGATTTTCCAATAATGACTCCACTGAGGTTAGATGTGGAGTATTGGTTTAAAACTGTAATACCATTTTTGAGTGTTGATTGAATTTGGAATTCCATAGAATACGAGCGTGTGATTCACTAGTTTTAGTCAGCAAATCAACTTGAATAGCTATCATTGTGGCTCAGATATTGATTTATGTTTTGAGATGATGCACATCACTTTTTTCTTTCTTTAGCTCTTTGTTATCTAATTTACTCGTTGATTTAAAACTGGAATCTCATTCTTGAGTGTTGGTTTGACTTTTTGTGATCAAGTACTATTGAGTATCAGAGTAGTAGTAGAACTCTTCTAACTGTGCGATTTGCTTCTTTGTTACAGGCACGCAAAGGCCCCGACGCCCACCACTCTCATATTTTTTTGACCTTGAAGACGGAGTTTTGTTCGAGCTTCCACATGTCCCTCAACCTCAGAATGCAGTCCTTGATGATAGCGACCTGTTCAAGCTGCAGGACGTACCGGCCAGGTATTCAAATGTTTCATTAAGCGGCTGGAATGTAGAGTCTGAAGACGAAGAGTCCATTACACTAACCTCAGCTCTCAGCTGCCTCCGACATTTGACTTCGATGAGATACTGTCTGAACTTTCTGTTGGTTTGTGATTTTGACATATATGTCACCTTCAGTTTATCAGCTACTTCACTATTACTACTTTAGTTTCTTTGCAAGTTTGTGTTGACCATGCGTTTGGATAGACCATTATATTTATATAATCCTTATGTGCTTCTCTCGTAATTTTCTTGCAAATTTAAGTTGGGGAAAGCTTTGGATTAATTGGTTACTATCCAGTTATGATACCTTGCAAATGAGAGACTATGCATGTGCACTTGTATGCGAAGTGGGTAGAGTTCTGAGTCAAATGCCAGTAATTTTATCTTCTTGTTTTGGTGTCTATTAGATACCAATAGGTTTGCATTTGCGATTTGCAGGCTTTTAACCAATACCAGTTTGAACTTTCTGTTGGTCTCAAGTCAATAAATCAATGTCACCTTCCGTCAAGTCAATTAATCAACGTAATAAGTAAGTGTATTAAACTTACTTTTCTTTTTTACTCTCAACTTAAACTAAGAGTTAAAAGTTATCTAAATCGAATAACCAAAATTACGTTCAGAATATGGATAGCTTTATCATATATCATATATACCATTACGTTAACAATGGTGGGACGAATCTTCCAGAAAAGAAAATAAAATGAATTTCCCCATCATTGCTTCTTCTTTTCTTTAATCTTAAACGTTTAGGAAAAAAATCTCTTAGATATGGCTTTTTCAATGGTGAAACTGTGGCAGTTGAAGCTCCGACATACCAAGAGGCAAGTTTTACACCGATGTTTAGCAATTTGTAGTAGAGTTTTGAGTTTTCCTAAGAAACAAGGAAATAAGGAAAAAAGCCCTAGTTGTGGTGAAGGTACGCTTAATGTTGTTGTTTTTCATCCAACATCTAGTGCTATAATGGAGGATGTTGAAGACGTGATACGTGTGAAGCAAGAAAGGAGCAGAGAAAGCCCTAGTTGTATTGAAATCACACTTGCTGTTAATTTTAATTACATATATTCTCACTGTTTAATTAGATTTCAGTGACGTAAATCTTATATTAAGACTTCAATTCCATAGCATGAAACATCAGAAATCGAATAAGTAAAACCTGAAATTAGCTGGAATAAAGATTCGTCTTATATGCAAGAAACTTGACTTCGATATTTCTGTTGCATAGATTATCTAATACTCCTCTCAGTCTAATACGAAGTTAGAGCCTTGTTTTGGGAACATAATTAGAGGCCCATTTTGAAGCTCAATTTATCCACAATTTTGATCCGTTGTATTTAGACCGCTATAAATCTACAATCAATCATTGACTTTTATTATTGGTCAACATCAACTGCAAAATAAAAAAACATAAATCTATGTAATAACGTAAATTTTTTCACACAGAAAACTTATTTTACGTAACAAAAATACGGAATAAAGGTAAGATATCGCTTCAAATGATAGAAGTATAGGACGAAACACATAAAATAACATGATAGAAAAAGATAACGAAAGGATTGAAGCCGAAAATATTTTGACTTCAAATGATCATAATTTATTATAAGAAAAAAATTCATAAGATATGCTTTTTTTATAGCGGAAAATTAAGACGTATTACATAAAAAAAAATCAGTTGAGGAAAAAAAAGAAAATATAAGGAAACTGTCTTTTCAAGATAAAATCTCGAGCAAGATTATGGATTCCACTAATTTAATGCCACATGCAAAATTGGATTGGTCAAAATCGTCAACTTTGACTTTGCAACTCTCGAGTGATCTATTAATAGCATCCAATGACTTCTCTTTTATTATCTCACAACACAGACTCACCATGAACTCTTCTTCTTCCTTACCTCTCTTTCTCTTTACCTTCCTTATCTTTCTCCAATGTCTTAATCCCACCGGAGCTGCCACGTGCCATCCTGATGATGAAGATGGTCTTTTAGCTTTCCAAGCGGGTATAACCCGAGACCCGTCGGGTATTCTCAGCTCATGGAAGAAAGGAACTCCTTGCTGTTCATGGAACGGTGTTACTTGTCTCACCACTGATCGTGTCTCTGCTCTCACCGTCGCTGGACAAGCTGATGTTGCCGGAGGTTCTCTCTCTGGTATTCTCTCGCCGTCGCTGGCTAAACTCCAACACCTCGACGGAATTTACTTCACCGATCTCAAAAACATCACTGGACCTTTTCCTCAATTCCTTTTCAAATTACCACAATTGAAATACGTTTACATTGAGAATAACGGTCTCTCTGGTCCTCTTCCGGTAAACATCGGTTCGCTAAGCCAATTCGAAGCATTCAGTATTGAAGGAAACCGGTTTACCGGTCCAATCCCGAGCTCGATATCTAATTTGACTCGATTATCTCAGCTCAAGCTCGGCAATAATCAATTAACCGGAACTATACCGGTTGGAATTGCTAATCTCAAGCTCATGACGTATCTCAATCTCGCCGGTAATCGTCTCTCAGGAACCATACCGGATATTTTCAAATCCATGCCGGAGCTCCGATCGTTAGGTCTCTCCCGCAACAAATTCTCCGGTAATCTTCCTCCGTCACTTGCATCACTCGCACCAATTCTCAGGTTTCTCGAGTTAGGCCAAAACAATCTCTCAGGAACAATTCCAGACTATTTATCAAAATTCAAAGCTCTCGACACATTGGATCTCTCAAAAAATCGATTTACTGGAGTCGTGCCAAAGAATTTCGCAAATCTAACCAAAATCTTCAATCTCGATCTTTCCCACAATCAGTTAACCGATCCATTTCCTACCTTGTTCGTTAAAGGCATTGAATCTCTAGATCTTTCTTACAACAAATTTCACCTGAAGACAATTCCAAAATGGGTGACTTCTTCGCCAATCATTTACTCGTTGAAGCTAGCTAAATGTGGGATTAAGATGAAGTTAGACGATTGGAAACCAGCTCAAACATACTACTATGATTACATTGATCTGTCGAAAAACGAAATCTCAGGAAGTCCAGCTAAGTTTCTTAACCAGACAGAGTATCTACTGGAGTTTAAAGCATCAGGTAATAAACTCCGATTTGATTTGGGGAAGTTGAAGTTTGCGAAGACTTTGAGGACATTGGATTTGTCAAGGAATTTGGTATTTGGGAAGGTGCCTGCGACGGTGGTTACATTGAAGACATTGAACGTGAGTCAAAACCATCTTTGTGGAAAGCTTCCGGTGACAAAGTTTCCGGCTAGTGCTTTCGCTGGTAATGACTGTCTTTGTGGTTCTCCTCTTTCTCCATGTAAAGCTTAAGCGGAAAGATTTAACTTACAAGTTTAGCTTCAAATAAAATTTGTATTTTCTAATGAGAAATAAAAGTAGTTTTAAGATATGAAGAAGCTTCATTACAAGTATAACTATGTATTATTGTTAAACTTGTTTTTCAGTTTTCATTATATGGCAACTTCTATTAATGATACAAAAATAAGGAACTACAATCAATTATAAAAACTACATTTTATTTTTTTATGGCTCAGTTTCATTCTAATTGTTATTAATACGTGATGAACATTTATTGTTTTTTATGTAAAAATATTTCCTTCAAAGATTTAACTTAACTCTTTATCAATTATGACAGAGAGGAAGTATTCTTATGAAATGCGTAACTATCTATCTCTTTATTATTACTAGATTATATCCGCGCTACGCTGCAGAGTTATTTTATTAATAATTTTTGGTTAATGGTGAGTAGAAAATGTTTTTACCATTGGAAGGTAAAAGTAACATTGATCTTTTTACCACTACAATACTCCACTGAACCAATTCATTATTAGCGACCTTACTTCCGAACTATATGCTTCTTGTTTACTTCAAAAGAGAACAATAAGTGTGCCGATTTACATCTAGTGATTCATAATAAAAACATGTCGTCCAAGTTTACGACACAGTTTGATCATATTTGATCATATCTTCCATGTATTTGCTTCATTAGCTTCTTCCCTATAAACAACAACAAAAAATTGGTCATATTTTTAACAGTATCATAACAAAATATGTTTATTAGTTCAAATAAATACCCAACAAATTTCTTCAGGCATGTATTGAAGTTATGCTTTCAAAATTTCTTTAGGCATCTTAGCAGCTTTCTTGATATGCCAATTTCTACCTCTTAGATATCTCAAAACCCCAACATAACAGTTTCTCTAGCAATGGTCCTAATCAACAACTTCTTCAGTTCCTCCATCTAAAAGTCAATTAACAACAAAAATGAAAGTCTTTCACATATCTAATTAGTAATTCAATCTCTAAAACACACAATGATTGAAGATTACCTTTACTTGCTATAGTCCAATAAGAACAGGTAACAAATATAATACTTTGTGATAAAAAATATTATATAAGAGGTAGGTGAGCAAAAATCATTGGTCTTTTCTTTCTCAACTTTAATATTATCCTGCAACTTCAGTTTATACTTTTTCTATCTCTTTTACCTCTAGCAACACTACTTACCTCCAAGAACCAAGAATCCGTAAGCACATTATCACACATGGTAAAAGCTTTAAGTGATTTGTAGAGGAAAAGACACCTACAAGAACAAATAAATTCAGGCATTCTCTTTGCCAACTCCTTAAACATTACCTCCATTGCATATCGGATTGAGCAAGTTTTAACTTGTTTTCCATCGGGTAGATATGAGTTTTCATAAACTTCAAATAGAGGACAATTTTTTTTTTAAGTAAAAGAATGCAAAACGATTCGAAACTAATACAAATATCCACCAACACTAAATAACGATATATTTTGTGCTTAATATAATTTTGTGCCATTGATCATCAAAGAAGTCAAAACTTGCTCCCCTGCAGTCTCTTCACATATATGAAGACCCATGCACTTTGTATAAACCTAGGGAATAATAGACATCAGTAAACTTCACGAAAAAGGAATATGGTTTGATTAATTATATAAATAGAGATTTTAAGATAAGTAATTATCTCACAACCCACATGAACCAATTTTGAAGAGAAAAGTCATCTTCCGTAGAAACTTCTAAAATTTTTTCAAAGAAGTGTTTATAGGATTAGAAGCTTCCGTAAGAAGGATAGAGCCGTCATCTTCTTATTCCAGATGTTGTTTTCTTGTTTTCAAACATGTGAGAGTGAACATGATGTTGCCTTGTTCCAGATGTTTACGAACCGTGTACACCTCCTTGAGCCTTCTACAGCACACGATCTATAGAACCAAAAGATAAGCTCTGATTAATTTTTCATCAAAGAGGATTTTCTTTCATCATATTTTGTTGAGAATGTTAGGGGTTCTACTTCATTATTCATCCTTCTAAATATATTAAAATAGGGTTTCACTTTTAGAAGATAAGAGGGAGAAGAAAAAGATGATTTGGAAACTAATATGAATGATATATCTCCATTTGTATTTGACATTTGTTCCTTCAAAACCACAATCAAATCAAAAAGAGAAGTTAAAAGAGTAAAAAATGGAACCTGCTCAACTTTGTTACACTTGAGGTTGGAGCTTAGATCGACAATTTTTATGGTGACACTGTCACCAGTCTCCATTTTGTGAGAGAACTGGACTTTAGCGTAGGAGAAACAGAAGAGTCATTACCTTTTATCTTTAAAAAAAAAGGGAAATAGAAGAGACGATTGTTGAAAGCAAAAAGTTTGAGATTGAAGAAGTGGAAACATGTGATGAGTTGGATTGATCAAGCAATTTGATTGGTTTTTTTTAGATGAGGTGTCATGCTGAGTTGTCGATACCAGAAAAGACAACCCTATTTTATATATATAATTTTTTCTTCAAATTATTCTAGTTGAATTAAATTCCAAATCGTGGCATGAATTCAGTTTTATTTCATTTGATGATAAATAAATAAAAGTATAGTTCACTTGATTCATGTCTTTTGATTCGAAGAAAGCAAATATTGTCGATAAACATATGATTAAATAAAAAGCTCTCTCAAGTTGATATGCGCTCTCTATTATCAACTGAGCAGAACTGAATTTGATGAGACTCAAGGATTTGAGTTTTGTGCTTTTAGTCTCTTCTAATGCAAGAAATAATTATATAAGTTGAGTTCTCATGATACATTCCATCTTATTTTCTTTTCTCCAACAAATATTAGATTAAGAAATTCAAATTTGTTTGTACAATAAACCACAAAGTTACATAATTAAAGGCTTTCAGAAACTTGATGATAATTATATTACATTTTTGAAGATTTCATAGAATATAATTAAAAGTTTCGATTGTTTTTGACATGTATGTGTGATACATACAATTCATTAGACACGATGAATAAAATTTGATATCTAAAATCAATCCAAAATTTTGGGTATTGGGTAGTATTTGAAATTGAGAAAAATATCCAATATGTTATTTTTATATATACCCGCCAATGTCAACTAATACTTGTAATCAAATCAATACCCGAATATGTATCTCATTAATTCAAATACTTCAAACATTTTCTATCTATAGCATGAGTATAATCATAGTAAAAAATTTAAGTTAGGACCATATAAGAAGAAAAAAATTGTTTCTTATATAAACTTATTTTCCATTTACAGAATTTAGGTTATATATCGGGTTTTATCGGTTCAATGGTTAATTGTTGAACAACAAAAGAAATTTTTTCCATTCGCTTATCACACAGAATAAATATCAAAATTATAAATTAATAGACTAGAAAAAAATAAAAATGATTTATCATCAAATTCTGTTGTTGATTTTTTTTTTTGTCAATATTAGGCCACAATGACCGGCCTATTAACCAAATTTTTGCAAATGTAAGCGGGAGGACTCGATCCCAGAATGTGCAAGTGCGCATGCCTCTTGTGGACCTACCCTAAATGCTACTTACTTCTGTTGTTGAGTTTAGACATGTAAAATTAATAATTATTTTAAAATTATCTCTAAATATTCTACTTTTTATATCTTCTTTAATAAATGAATAAATAAAATCGTGCATGTAGGAACCATTATTATGATCAGACACTTTTTGATAATTATTCTCATCGTGCATACAAAAATATATATACATATTTCTTTTTTTGAAAAATTGTTACAATTTTTAAATTTAATTATTAGAATTTAAATATAAATTGTTTGAATTCTCAATAATAAAATTGATGTTGTCGAGAGACCGCCTATGATTGATCTTTGTTGGTCTTTCTGAGATTTCCTTTTCTCAATATATAATTGCCGTTGAAGAAAAAAAAATTAAATATAAATTAAAAAATAAATGGTTATGATTAAAACTTACAATTTGGTCCAAATCATAGGTTACATTTATTTTAAAATTTATAACATATCCAAAACAAATTTTTTTTTTCACTTTAATATATAAAATTAGGATATGTTTTATTTTAATATTTATTTGCATATATCTTATTTAGAGAGTTCTTTTGCAAATTATGGTTATTTGCAGCAAAATGGATAAAATAATCCTTTATTTGCATGTTTTATTTGAAAGCTTTTTTTGAAAAATGGTATTTTGAATGTTATTCTGCAAAACATGTTCTTTTTGAATATATATATATATATACTGTATATATATTATATATTTTATTTTATTTTGGTTGCAAAAATTGAGGTTAGTTGGGTGCCCAAAAACCAACGAATAATAGATACGAAATAGGGCCCGATAGGCCCATTAAAAAGCCCATGTTAGAGGATGGAACTATACAAAAGCCCTTAATCGGCATGTTCTCATTCGACTGCTCCACAGGTCACTACTTCTCGTCTCTCCGTTCACTCATTGCTTCCGAAGCCCTAGGTGTTTATCTATCGCCGATTTATCACTAAAGGAGTTGTTTTTCTTACTTTTTCCCGTTCAACACATGGCTGAGGAAGATGTTGTCGCATTCCCTGTACAGCCTTCTGACCACAAGCGTAAACTTGAGAATCTTGAACCGGAGATCCTCGAGCAGCATCCCGGCTCGATTGATTCTTCTAACGAAGTTTCTGTAGACGATGAGGGCAATAAGACATCTGATTGTTCTCAGGCGAAGCGACCGAAGCTCGACGACGAAGCCTCCGATGGTTTAGGTATATCTGATCCGTTGGCTTGTTTCAAATTTGGGAATTTGGGTCGTTGCGATCTTTTTTTTTTTTTTTTTTCCTTCTTTGGTCGTGTATGTCGAAATTTTTTCACATTTGATCTTAGATTTCTCAGTCTAGAGTATCTACTGATATATTGAGTTACAGAGTTGGATTAAATTAATTGTTTGGGCTTTGAGGAAGATGATACATGCATTCTCATTAGTCTCTGTTGCCTCATTTTGATGTAGGTATTAGAAATACTTTAGATAATGGTGAGGAGAGGCCTAAGGATTCCAAAGAAGAAGGAATCACTGCACAGGAAGAGGAGAACCAAGATGGTAAACCTGTTATTGAGAAAGTTGAGGAGCCAATACACGCTGAGGAATCTGAAAATAAGATGGATGATAACGGTAAGTATGAGGAGCCCATAAACGCTGAGGAATCGGAAAATAAGTTGGATGATAATGGTAAGTATGAGGATAATCAACCAGCTTCTGTTGAGGCTGCAACTTCCCAAGAAGTTTGTGTTGAAGAAAGTAAGGAGGTGAACAGTAGTGGTTCTCATAAGGAAGCTGAGGACAAGAGTAAAGAACCTGATGATGCTATTGCACAGAATGAAGTTGAAAACGAAAGCAAAGATGTCAACAATGATGGCTCTCAGATGAAAGATAATGATGACAGTAAGGAAGAAAACGCCGGTGGTTCTCAGAAGGATACTGGTGACGAGAGTAAGGAAGTGAACGGCAGTGGTTCACATGAAGAGATTGGCGACAAAAGTAAAAAAGCAAATGGTGACAGTACTCATGAGGTTGATGATACCCAGTCAACGACTCGCAAAATAGATGTCCCGAGTTCGAAGGTGACTTGATTTGCAGTCCCTTCTGACTATTGTGTGAGTAAGTTTGGTGAGTTTTCAAGTTCATTTATGTGCTCTCGGTATACTTTACAGGTTGGCACACTTATTGGTAAAGGTGGTGAGATGGTACGGTATCTTCAGCTTAATTCTGGTGCCAAAATCCAAATTCGGAGGGATGCAGATGCTGATCCAAATTCAGCTTTAAGACCGGTGGAGATAATTGGAAATATTGCTTGTATCGAGAAAGCAGAGAAGCTCATCAATGCAGTCATAGCAGAGGTTCTAAAGTTTTCTATGACTGTCTTTGGCATTATTTTAGGTTTCGTCTTAATTAACAATTCTATTTTGTTGTCTGGTCTGAAATTTATACTTGGCTTCGTTTTTTCTGTAATCCCAGGCTGAAGCAGGAGGTGTACCTGCCCTTGCTGCAAGGGGAGTCCCAGAACAGATGGAGATTAAAGTTCCAAATGATAAGGTATTCCCTGGTATCTTTCTGCTCGGCCATTTTAAAGTGATATTAAACCAGCTTCAACTGATAGGTGGGCGTGATTATTGGCCGAGGTGGAGAGACTATCAAGAACATGCAGACAAAGTCGAGAGCTCGTATTCAGGTTGTTACTTATATTCATGTTGAACTTAATAAGAGTACTGAAAAACTTGTGACAATATTGCCTATTCTGTGTATCAGCTGAATAAAGTTGTTTTTATACAGTTAATACCACAACATGAAGGTGATGGATCAAAGGAAAGGACTGTTCGTATTTCTGGTGATAAAAGACAGATTGATATAGCCACTGCACTGATAAAGGATGTTATGTACCAGGTTTGTCTTCTGATTTCGTCTGAAAGATGCCATTGCTATTAGTTTTTGAAGTATATAAACTGAAACATTTGAGTGTTTAACTGCTATATTTTCATCCATCTTTGTGTACAATATGTTTGGTATACTGAAATGTTTGTTAGTATATCGTTTTGTTTGTTTTGGCTTAATCTTCACAAATGCAACTACATAGTTAATGAGGTGATAAATCTATGTTTTCTTGTTTCTGTTATCTGGTTTATTTTATGTAAGCACTTTCTGTTTGCTAATGCTCTGGTCCATTAACTAGCTTGTCAACTATAGGTCCATTGCTTGAATCATTTTGTTCATTTATACTGATTCACATTAGATTTATGGTTTCGGAGCATAATTACTATAATGGTGGATTTCTGTATCACCTTCCTTCATTATATGCAAAAGCTCTGCTGTCGTTATTTGAATGTTCTTTGCTCTATGCTGGCTCCCCTGATATAGTTAATAGCTGCATATTTATGACCTAAAGGATTACTTGATCCATTTTGCTGCAATAAGAAAGATAGCATGAGAAAATATATACATATCGTAAGAAAGATGCTCATATTCTCCTGTTAAGAAGATCATATTCTCCATCCTCGATGTCGCTTGCCATGATATTTAAAGTTAAAGGTGTCGATCTCGAATTGGTGTTGGCTTTAAAAATGCAGATTTGGCTATTACCTTTCAATTGGGGTCAGCATTGCCTTGTTGGTGTACAGTAAACATCACCCAGGCCTACGGATGAAGGTATTTGGCATTTGTCATTTACGCTGCAGGTTCTAGTAGTCGGTAAGGCTGCTTTTGTGTTTTTAAAATATTCAAGACCTTAGTGTGAGCATGGATATATTTCAGTACGATTTTGTAAATCTAGCAGCCAGATCTTCACGCCTGTGATTCTTGCTCTTATCTGATAAACGGCTTTGAAGAATTATCTAGAATTCATGTGAACCGTTTGAAGTTTGCAGTGTGAACAGATCAATTTTAATACTCTTGTACTACAAATGCATGAAAATGCGTTGGGTATGCTCAGATGGTCTTGGAATTATTTAAGGGGAGCCTGGAGACCATTGTGCTTTCTGTAAATAATCAGCTCTAATTTCTTATTTTAAGCATTAGAGTTTCGAAAAGGCTATGATATTATGTTGAGGCCAAGGCTTGAAACAGTTTGAATGTTATTAACAGCTGAATTGTATGTATAGTGATCACGTTTGTCGCATACAACAATTGTTATCACGTTTCATGATTCTGAATGTCATCTGCATATGACTTGTTTTGATGAAATTATTTGCTGTCGTGCTATGTTCTTAGTTCTATTCTATTTTTGGATTCCTTTATGAACTGAAATTTTTTCTTGTTATGCGATGGACCGTACCTGTTTTGGTGCACAATCTGTAAACATGCTTTCTATGTTACTCTTCCTATCAGCTGTGAGATGTTATGTCAGCTTTGCTATCTCTAAAGGAGGGTTTCATGTTTGTATCTTTTGTAGGATGGAAGGCCATCACACTATTCTGGTGGGTTTAACCAGCCTCCTTACCAACCCCGAGGACCAGGTGGTCCACCTCAATGGGGCTCACGTGGTCCTCATGGCCCCCACTCGATGCCATACAATTACCATCATGGTGGACCGTACTCGTCTCAGGGCTCGCATTTCAGACCTCCCAACTCAGGCGGTTATCCTCCTCAACATATGCCTCATAGAAGTGAATATGGTTCTGGTTGGGAGCAAAGACCTCCGCATTCTGGTCCATATGATTATTACGGTAGGCAAGGAGCTCAAAACCTAGGCCCTGCCCCCTCCCATGCTCCTCCATACTCCCAGGCAGGTGCTCAGCATACTTATGGGCAAATGTATGATCAGCCCAACTATGATAATCCTCCTATGCAGCAATCTTATGGAGGATACGGAGGCTCTCAACAGGGCTATCCACCAGCAGGTGGTCAGCACCAAATGCAGCAGCCAGTTAGACCTTATGGGGTGCAAGGATCAGCCGAGCAAGGATATGGGCCTCCAAGGCCAGCAGCAGCTCCTGCTGATGTGCCTTACCAAGGTCCAACTCCAGCAGCACCATCATATGGTTCAACTCCAGCAGCACCATCATATGGTTCGACTCCTGTCGCACCATCATATGGTTCAAACATGGCTCCACAACAGCAATATGGTTATGCATCAACTGCGCCTGGTCAGCAAACTTACCCTTCATACAGTTCTGCAGCACCGTCTGACACTTACAATGCTACACAACAACAACCAGCAATTGCCCCAGCTTATGAGCAGCATGGAGTTCAGCCAGCTTCTTCTGTGCAACAAACTTCAGCTGGGTATGGGCAAGTACCTCCAACCAGTGGTTATAATTCTTATCCTTCTACACAGCCAGCTTATGGTAATGCCCCGGCTCAGAGCAATGGGAACTATGGATACAGTAGCTCTCAATATCCTAGCTATGGCGGTGGAAACGCATCAGCATATGCTGCACCTACTGGCCAACCTGCTTATTCCCAGACCGCACCTGCTCAAGCAGGGTATGATCAATCTGCAACTCAATCAGCTGGTTATGCAGGTGCTCCAGGAACAGCGCAGTGAATTTGTTTTTCCCCTCAAATCAGTACGGTGCAGACGAGGCTTAGAAGCTCATGTGTATCGCAAGGTTAGTAGACTTGCATTCCTAAACTGCACATTCTGATTGAGACAGCTTCTGTAGCTCCTTAGGACTTTGATATGTCTTATTACCGCTGGATCTAAACTTTCCCTCTTAGATTTTGCACTATGAAAGTTCACCTTAATTTCTTCCTCTGTATCTGTACTGCTGCTACTGTTTAAGGTGTTTCTAAGATCTAAGTTATGGTCATTTTTACTAGTTCTTGCCTTGAAGATTGTCTTCGTCGTACATTTCAGCTGTTAAGTTCAAAGGACTAGGTACAAAGAGTTTTCAATGAACGTATTCACTGATCTGTTTCTCAGGGTAATATGTATCGTCCTTTAATGGAATAAATTAGATGTATTTAAGAGGAAATCTCGTCCGTTCTTTACTGTATGACAAAGATAAAGCGCCGTATCAGGTCCATGTTACTGAATTAACCGTATTATAGTCTACATCATAAGCATTTGCTATTGCACATCCAAGACAGAGTAGAAAGTTTATTACATTTGCTCTGTCTAAACTATAATATAATATCCAATACTCTAAATCACCCACAAATGAGCTATGGTAATTAAGTTGTGGCCTACAGGCGAATGACCCTGAGAAAGGTCTCATATGCACTCTGTATGCGGTTTTTGTGGTCCTTTCCTTTAGTTGTTTTGAGATAGTGAGCCACTTTGATAAACCCCGCGTGCTGCTCAAACAACACAGACGTTTCATCTTCCTCTTGTAGCCTAAACGATTGTTCTTGTTCTCTATTAGGTTGTGGCATTGTGTGTGCCCACTGTATCCCCCAGATAGCTAAAGGCCTCATGTAACAAAGTGACCTATACTCATCGTTCGTGTTCCATGCTTCTGGTGTCTGAAACGAGCAACTGCATCCCAAAATAGTTATAAACTGTACGATATCTCAACACAAAGAAAACAGACTCTGAGAAGGCTTTACCCGATACCCCGGTCAGACCAAGCAGCCTCATAGATTCCACTTGCTGTCGTAAACCCTTTATCCGCAAGCCCTTCTTGAATCATACAAGCTGCAACTGAGTATGTAGTCCCGGCCCAAACCTCCCTTGACACCATTGTGCTTGTGTCTACTCGTCCATCAGGTAACATACCATTCACAGCACCGCGTGTTCCTTCTTTCAGTTTCATGACATTGAAGTCGTAGACTGTCTCCAAAGCCTTCTTTATGTACTCTTCTTTTGCTATCGGCTTCAATCCACAGGCTCTTGCATACCTATAATAATACACGCAGAATTAACACCAGTTTTTCCCTAGAAAATTTCTAAACGTAGCGTTACTCATGTTCTTTAACACTTACCATTGTCCAGCCATTTGATCCGCCAAGATTGACGAGCTCGAGCCGCTTCTACTGTTATCGTAATTGAAATAAGAACCGTTCCAAAGTTTATCGTAAACGCTTTTTGCTTTCTCATACTTGGCATTGAAGTAAATGGCAGCCCCATTGTCGCCAACTACACGGGCCAATGCTGAACCCGCCTGAAGAGCTGCGACCCAAAGACCACCGCAATAAGCGCTAACCCCTGAGCAAGACCATGCGTCATAAGTCTGATCTGGAAACCCTTCGTTCTCAATCATCCCATCTCCGTCTTTATCGAACTGGTCCAAGTAAGCGATGGCTGTGTAAACCGATGGCCAAACTGATTTCGCAAAGTTTAGGTCTCCGGTTGCAATCACGTCTCTGTAAACTTGAAGAACAAACTTGGAGTTCAAGTCCTTCCACCTATCCGTGTTAAACAAGTTATAAGCATTTACTTCACACCACGGATCGTTCAAACCAATATCGTGAGGAACTGCTCCTAGAACTTTTCTGGTAACAAATTCGCCAGAGCTCATGACCTGTTTCTTGCTGGAATCATGCATCAGAACTGCAGCCGCAAAATCTCTCTGGATACTAAGCTCGAGTTTTGGAAAAAGCATGAGCAATGCGAAAGAGGAGTAGAAGTGAACGTCATAGGTATTGTACATTAGATATTGAGTCCCTTCTAGGTAAAGAAATTGTCCAATGTTTTCTTCATTTTGTTTCAGAGTGGATGCGAGCGCATTATTTGAGGATAAAGGAGCGTGGATCTGTGAGCAGACTGCATCAATTCTTCCGAGGATATCTAAGGCTGTGTTGTTCTGTTCTAGATCAGTATCCTCTATGGTTGATATACTGAGAGAGATCCTTCTTCTTCCTATACTATCTAAGCTTTGCTTTGGAGGTAAACCATCTACAAAAAATAGAAAACAAAATCGACAAACCCGTTTTAGACGATTAAAACTTAGATAAAAACTTAATGTTTTAGAAGAATCAATGTATGTATACCTGTCCAAATGGTTCCTCCCGAGTTGAAATAGTACAGTTCGTTGAAGAGAGTAATTCGATACCTGGACAAAAGTTCTGATTACTTTCTTCTGCTCACAACTAAACTTGGCAAAGGGGAAACAGAGTTGAAGCAAAAGTTATTACCATGCAGGAAGTGTTGTGTCAGCAAGAATAGGAGCTTGCCACTCTTCAATCTGAGCCTCCCAATCAGTAAAGTCTAATAACAGGAAAGAACAAAAAAGCATCTTGAGATGATTATGTCTTAGTTTAAGTAGATTCAAGGAAAAGAAAGAAATCTGTTCGCATACTGAATAGAGCATCGCGAGCCATTGTTACTGCTGCATTTCCTAAACTGCCGTAGAATCTTGTGTATCGTCTATGAGTCGAAGTTTATAATTTAGAAACATATGTTGTAATGCTGAAAATGTATATTGGTATTAAATTTAATGGCTCCACACACCACATACCTGTGATAAGTCTTCTGATCGAATCTAGCTTCAGGACAATCCCAAGAGAGTGAAAACGTGACTGTACGGTCACAGCCCGGTGGAACTTTCACCTTTGCAGCTATGGCTGCTCCAATGGAAGTTCCAGGTTTTGAAGGAGAACATGGATTGGTGCTTAATTTGTCGAATGATGCGTTCTAAAGAGGCAAAAAGTGAAACAAAAAGGTTAGAACATTTGATCTTTTTACTAATAGTGAAATGGAACAGTAGAAAACATTAGCTAAAAATTAACACTAACCTTCTTAATCTCATCCCCACATATCTCCTGCTGTGATTTTGTTTGGAGTAGTGCCAGAAACTATGAAACAAGGACACGAGGAGACACGAACATCTTCTGTTTCTTTTGCCGCAATTGCATAAGTAACTGGTGGATGTCCATTTGCTGTCCTGCAAGATAAGTTACATAACAATTAAACAAACAATGTACACGAAATCTTCCCATAACCAGAAGTACAGCAAGCACCAAACCAGTCATAGAGTCAGAAGAATGTTGGTTCTTACTTGTGGTGTAAAGCTACTGCATGAACATCTTTTGCCCTGGAAGATTCCATGAAAGAACAAAGTCCATGTCAGTAAAAGAATCCTACAGCAAAATCTGTTGCAGTATTAGATTAAGAATCTTACATCATTGTTGAGTTGAAGTGCTGACCAGTAAACCCGGAAGCTCCTCCAACAGAATTCTAATTAACCATAAAGACAAATGGGTCAGTTAAAGAGTGAAAATATGCAGAAGAAACCAGTTTCACAAAACTTCTTAATGGAGATGAACAACAGGCGATTTAGTATACTGAAAAATACTTACCTCCCAAGTAAAGAGCAAGGTAACAGTTGCTTGTGTTTCACCAGTATTAGTCACCTGAAACATGACAGAACTCAATCAGCTCAACACAAGTTGTAGCCTAAGTTTTAAGATAGAGGTAAAGGCCATAGACTATTCATACTGTGAAGTCGAAAACCGAAACTGGAAGACTGGTTTCCTTGTAATTATGAGGTAAAAATGGAGAGAC
>JAKUCM010004831.1:0-23905 GCA_023374145.1 Lepidium sativum | reverse complement strand
AAATTTCTCCGGTTGGTATTTAAAATATTTTCTATGGTTATTCTAATCTCAAATATAGCTGATTGAGATAAATATACAATAAAATCTCGATAAATTAATAATGTTTGAATTACAAAAAACTATAAAACTTTAACTATCATACTAATTACTAATTTATCAATTTATTAGTAATGAACCAAATATTAATTTAAAGAAACTTTACTGTATAATTTCACTTATTTAAATACAATCAATATATATATATATATGCACGTTTAATCTTTTTTGAAGAGTTTTTATCACTTACAAATATGAATTTGAGATATTTATAATTAGTATTGAAGTATGTGGAACTAAACGAATACATCTAAGAATAAAAGTTTCCAGAAATGGATGATGAAATAGCATTTTTCCTTGCTCCTCTATTTTATAGAAATATATGTATATAATCTATTGCATCTGTTGATTCCTAGTTAATACTGATAAAATTTAGATACAAAATAAGTTTATGCAAGTAAATTGTTTTCCTTGAAAAAAGTAAATGATTTTCCCTACTACTTTTATCGTGGTTTATTGTCTTCTCATATAGAGTATTTCTCAAGGTAATTAATATATAAACATTTTCATAGTTATGATTAGTCAATTAATTTGGGAAAAATAGAAGATATTAGTTATTAGATTGATGAATTATATTCTAAAATTTGCATAATCCGTGATGTTATTTAAATTTGAATATTAAGTGACAGATACATTATCATCGATCCAATTATTTATATAAAGATGGTTACACAGTTATAAAGCTTGGTTAGAAAATAATGTATGTGTATTAACGACAACTTATCAACAGAATTATATAATTGAGATAATCATATTTTGTGTGGCTGATGTATATGAAATATACTGAGTTATAACATAATTATATTTTCCCCTTTCAAGGTGTTGATGCTAAGGATGAGACATCAATGTGTCACGCATGGAACAACATGGAGGACGATTTAGATGTGAACCATCGCACTGTATAAAAAAAAAACATAATACAAAAACCCAAATTGATGCATTTGTCATGATACTTGGAAATATAGCTGCATATGTTACTATCGTTGCCATATTTTCAACAACCCTAAAACTAAGAAACCCTAAAAACTCAAACACAATTGTTTGTTTCAATGAGAACTTGGCCAACATTATCATAACATTTTATATACCCGTTTCAGAAAAGTTCTTTTTCTTTTAGATTAAGTTAAAGATTAAAAAAGAAAATTATTATATACTGTAGATTTTCTAGTCTTTTTCTTCATGAATCCGATATTTTTGTAGTTAGGTGTGTTGTAACAAAATGTAATTGGATTGCTATAAGAATATTGTAAACAAAGATAGGAATTGACTTCCATCCAAATCCGACTCATTCTACAAGTTTTGTAAATGTAACTAGTAGCACAAACCTAGAAAAATTATTAGTAGAGCATGTAAATTATGAACGAGATTAAAAATAGATTTGGATTCGCCACCACATGTAACTTTGTATCTATGAATGTATTTTCACATATGAAAAATGAAAACTATACACATTAATACAAATTTTTCAATCTATAATGAGTTCAAATTATTATGCTACGAGATTGACATTATTATAATATGATCAGTGGTAGATCTAGAAATATTTTTACTTGAGTCATAACATAATTGAATAATAAAACATTTCTTTTATAAAACCATTAAACATCTTTTCGTAATAAATGATAAATACTATATAAAAATATAATTGATAAAAACATCATTATAATGGTTATAGTGATTCATGCGTTAAGGATTCGATGTATATCCACTACATAAAATAGATTAAAAAGATATATAAAAGTGTAAATTGTAGGATATCGATCTGAACTTGTTAATCCAATTGTTGATAAAAAGAATTATTAAAAATAAATCATTTTCAATTAACAGAGTTATTGAATAAGGTAATTGGTGTGTTTATGACGTAGCACATTTTTAGATCATTTAACTTGTTTTCCTTTTTGTTAGTTCTGGTTGTTGCCATTTTACTTATGCTAATTTTCTGTTTTTGCTATTTCCATTTTTATGTTGTTAGATTAGTATCTATTCAGAACCCTATACTTCTTTAGGGTGGCTTTGATTGAATAGAAGTTTAAGAGACTTCTTTCTTCTTGCTTTATAAGTCAAATTAGAGCTTTGTCTTGTGAGATAACGATCATTGGAGTTTAACCAGAGAGAATATCTCTGTTTTGGTCTGTTTTGCTCTGTTTCATACTTTCCCGCTGCAACAATTGGTATTAGAACCAAAGGTTCTCATCATGCCGCTAACTAATAATGCACAGAACCTAAAGAACGAACAACTAGGCGCTATGCAAGAGGTGTTCTCTAATTTTGTGAAAGTCTTTACAAGCTTCATTCGAAACTGCTGTGAGAACCGTGCTCGACATGAGACAAGATGAACAAAGGTCTTTCCATGAAAAGAGTGTGCAATTTTGTCGATGAAGACTATGTTGAAGTCAAAGATGACAACCCCTTTGCAATGTTACCCAACCGAAGACAACATCGACGCGACATCATTCCGGCTAGTCCGGTTGACCGCAATCGTTGGGAATCAAGTTTTAAATTTGACTTCCCTGAATTTCATGGAAATCTGCAACATGGAGAACTTTTGGATTGGTTAACAACGTTGACGAGTTACTTCAATTCAAGAGAGTACTAGACGACATATGTGTTCCTTTAATTACAACTAGATTTAAGGGGAGTGCATCCGCTTGGCGCCAACAACTGAAGGAGCAAAGAGTCCGTTTTGGCAAGGCTCGTATTGCGTCATGGGAACAATTGAAACACAATCTTTGAGCAGCCTTCCTCCCGTAAAATTATGCACGGATGATCTATACCAAACTACAAAACCTCCGCCAAGGAACACCTTCAGTTTCTGAATATGCAACTGAGTTTTTTTCCCTATTATCATAAAATTCTTTATCGGTGGTCTGAAACTCAACTTACAGAATCACCTTCTCTAATTCAACCCATCCACGATTTCAGAGACACATCACCGTGCGATGTTATTTGAGTCCCACTCATGCAACACAAGCTCGTGGTCCTCTGCACTATCTCGTTCTCGCACCCTTACAACGAGTGAGATTAGCAGATCCAATACCGCAGAGCATATGCAGCAATTCCGACCTCTCGACTTCAATCCTGACGTCTCTGCACTGCAAACAACTCTTCCCCTCACATTTAAATATTTCAATTATGGCAAAACGGATCACAGATCATCCAATTGCCTTAAACGATTGATGCTTGCAGAAGGCAAAAATCATGTTGAGTTTGATGGTGAATATGACAACGAATACGTCCTCTTGTACAATTTGTGGGAAAGTCTGTCGCTTTATTTTCGACTATGGGAATTGCACTAACGTTATCTTTAAGGAAGCAGTTTCAAAGTTAGCATTACCTACCGAGCCACATTCAGCGCCATACAAACTTGTTTGGCTCAACACTAAAACAGAGATATGTGTAAGCAAACAATGTAAAGTACCTTACTTAGTGGGTTTAAGCTATAAGGATCTGGTTTGTTGTGATATCCTCCCCGTAGATGCTTGCCATTTTCTTTTCGGCAGACCTTGGAAATACGACTGTCGCACAGCCATGACGGATATACCAACACCTATGCTTTTTCTCTTGAAAACAAGTGTATTACCTTGTTACATGCGCAACACATGGCTCTCCCAGCTGCCATTAGCTCCGCCTTTATTATTATGCATATTTTCTTGAAACCAATGGCTCCACTGTTAGTCTCACATGCTCTCAGTTTGTGTCGGAATTACGCAATACTGACATTGTTTCTGCTTTGATTTTTAATCATCTTTCCTTGTCAGTGGTTATAGAGGCTCCACTTGCTTTTCAAGACTTACTTTCTTCGTTTCTTGATGTTTTTCCAAAGGATTTACCACAAGGTCTTCCTCCATTACGAGACATTCAATATTGCATAGATTTGATACCTGATTATGCTCTGCCAAATCGTTCGTACTACCGAATGAATCCGCAAGAACACGACGAATTGCTTCATCAAGTTGGAGCTGGTTGTTAAAGTTTATATGTGTTACAGTCTTAGCCCTTGTGTTGTGTCGGCTTTGTTGATCCCTGAAGAAGGATGGTTCATGGAGAATTTGTGTTAATAGTTGTGCCATTAACAAGATCATAGTGTGATGCAGGTGATATACTCCTTGATTGGATGATTTGCTCGATCAAATAGGTACGACCTTTGTTTTCTCTAAGCTTGAACTTAAAAGTGGGTATCATCAAATACGTATATGTTCTAGCGATGAGTGGAAAAGAGCTTTCAATACTCACAAAGGTATTTTTGAATGGCTCGTTACACTACAAGAGAACATTAGTTTAGAGACCATTTTTTACAACGTTTTTGGGACGTTGTAAAATAGGGAGGTATTTGCAACTTCCTTACGACGTTTTGAAAAAACGTCGTAAATGAGTTGTAAACGTACAACGAAAATTTACGTTGTAAACAAGTCGGTATTTTACGACTTCTTAACAACGTTTTCCCATTGCTTCAACAATTCGTTGTGAATTAGTCCCTAAGTTGCAACTCTTTTACGACCTCTATAATTTACATCGAGTTAACATCGAATGTCAAAGTAGGTATACACGTTTTTCTTGTTACGTAAAAGGTTTAAATAAAATTTAAACTTGGAGTTGTAAAGGTGTTGGTAAATTTAAAATTACGTTGTTAAAACGTCACTATTTTACAACTTATTTACGACTAAGTAGTTTACAACTATTTAAGGACGTAATTTCAAATTAGATATTTATGGTTAGATACAAGTGTTGTAAATTACTCGTAATTTGCAGGAAGTTGTAAAATCATAGTTAATTTTTTGCCTATATAAGGAGGAAAGCTCTCTTCATTAATCACAACATCAAAAAACAAAAAAAAAACGTGATAAAGGGGAAAAAAACGGTTTTGAGGAAAAACCCAAAAAATATCTTTCGGTGGAGATATATTCGAGCAACGGAAGTGGATGTATATGCATAGAGATGTTGCTGGTATCGTGACAAAGGAGTTTATGAATGGGGCAGAAATATTCATGCACCAAGCTAGTCTAACAGAAATCACGGTTGAATCGAGTAATATGTTCTGTCCTTGTCGGAAATGCAAAAATACGAAATTTTCCCGAGTAGAAACTGTTTGGAATCATCTATTAAATAGAGGGTTTACACCGCATTATTACAGTTGGTTTCACCATGGTGAAGGTGATAACAGTCGTGTAAATGATGAAGCAAGTAGTAGTAATTTTATGAATGTTGGTGGTAATATAGGTGAATCAAGTAATTTGCATGATGTTGGTTATCAGAATGAGATTCTTGGGGGTGTAAAGCATGATAGGATGCATGAAATGGTCACAGACGCATTTCAGGAAATTGATACTGATCAACCTATAGTTGCTGAGGCACCCAATTTAGATGCAAAAAGGTTTTATGACATGCTAGATGCTGCAAACCAGCCTCTCTACGAGGGGTGTAGAGAAGGTCTGTCTAAATTATCATTGGCAGCTAGGATGATGAATATTAAAACAGAATGTAATTCATCTCAATCATGCATGAATATGTGCATAATCATATTACGAGACGCAGAAATTGGTCTATAGTCTTGGGTTGTCGTGCGAAACCATTGATGTCTGTATAGATAATTGTATGATCTACTGTCGATTCTGTAACAAAGAGTCTTTCGTCTTAGCATCGCAAGCAGAGCAAGTTAGCTTCATTCCATATCCAAGGATCAAAGAGTCAGGCATCAATTGGTTAGCTACAGTGAAGATCACACCTCGTGGGCGAATTATTGGATGCGGAGATTTACCGTTGCAGGAAGAATCATGTTCATCTATACAAGTGCCAGAGCAAGCTACAGAGCTAGTGATTCTTATCGATCCGGAAAACCGAGAGTACGAGGATCTCCCTGAAGGAGATGTTGACGATGAGGAACGTGACGAGTTTGCAAAAAGTGATAATCCAAGTAGTGGAAATGGTAGTAACGGTGAAGAATTTGATTGATTCTACGGGTTATAATGTAAGAACAATGTATTATGTCAATCTTTTAGCAATCAAAGTTTAATCAAACTAAGTTTTACAAATCAATCAAAAAATTATCAATCTAAGTTTTATAAATCAATCTAACATTCCCCTAAAATCAATCTAGTATCTTATATGATTTATGTGATGTATAAACACTTAGGAAAAAATGAAATTCTAAAAAACGTCGTAAAGACGTTGGGAGTACAAAACGTCGTAAAGACGTTGGGAGTACAAAACGTCGTAAAAACGTTGCTAGCTGCCAACGTCCTTACGACGTTTTCTTATCAAAAGTCGTAAGGACGTTGGCAGCTAGCAACGTTTTTACGACGTTTTGTACTCCCAACGTCTTTACGATGTTTTCTTCAATTCAATTTTTGTATCCACATTTGTAATATGGTTTATATTGTTGATAGGAATTATAACATTTTATAGAATTGTATATGACTTATGTGATGTATAAAAACTTAGGAAAAATTAAATAGAGCAAAACGTTGTAAAGAAGTTGGGAGCTAGGAACGTCGTAAAGACGTTGCTAGCTGCCAACGTCTTTATGACGTTTTCTTTAAAACGTTGTAAGGACGTTGGCAGCTAGCAACGTCTTTACGACGTTCCTAGCTGCCAACTTCTTTACAACGTTTTGAGCAATATAATCTTTTGTATCCATAATTGTAATATGGTTTGTGTTATTGATAGGATTTATAATATTTTATAGAATTGTATATGACTTATGTGATGTATAAAAACTTAGAAAAAATTAAATAGAGCAAAACGTCGTAAAAGAGTTGGGAGCCAAAAACGTCGTAAAGACGTTGCTAGCTGCCAACTTCTTTACAACGTTTTGAACAATTCAATCTTTTGTATCCACATTTGTAATATGGTTTGTATTGTTAATAGGATTTATAATATTTTATAGAATTGTATATGACTTATGTGATGTATAAAAACTTAGAAAAAATTAAATAGAGCAAAACGTCGTAAAAGAGTTGGCAGCTAGCAACGTCTTTACGACGTTTTGGCTCCCGACTCTTTTTCGACGTTTTGATTTACCGTTGCACGCCTTTGAATGCACCTTAACGTCTCAATGAATTGTACCGTAGTGGTACATTGAATCCACATTTGCCAACTTCTTTACATCGAATACGTTGTAAATTCGACCCTAATTTTACAACTCGTTTACGACGTTTTCTGAATTCCCAACTCCTTTACAACTCCACGTATTCCCTATAAATATAAAACAAATTTTTCCAACATCATTCCATCATTCCCCAATCTACAATCTCTCTCTAATGTATCCTCTCTCCCTTCTCTCTACAATTTTTTTTTTTGCAAACTTAGGATTTAGAATAATGTAGGTTGTTTAGAAATTATGTAGTAGATACGGAATTTAAACTTTAGAGTTTATATATTATTTAGTATCCAATGTCTAATTTATGGAAGATCCTTTTGTAGGTACAAATTATGGCACCCCGTAAGCATACACGCCGTGTCCATTACAGTGACATGTTGCACGGCACCGTATCCTCATCTACTTCCTCGGCTGTGCCAGAGACGCAGTCACATCATCAGAGTCATACATTTGAACGAGCGGGTACCTGAAGATCAGGACAACCGTAGCTCTGACATGTTCGACGAATTACTTCGTTATATATTTTGTAATTTGTAATTAAATTTTGTAAAAACATTTTAATTATATATTTTATATTATAATTTTATTTTATTTGTTTCATATTTTTATTTTAAATACAAAAAATTAAATTTCACAATTTTAATAAAAAAATACATAACAAATTTTAGTCCCTAACTAGTTGTAAATTATTTCGTCTTTAAATAGTTGTAAACAATTTTCGTCTTTAAGTAGTTGTAAACAATTTCATCTTTAAGTAGTTGTAAAATTTTCGTCTTTACTTAGTTGTAAAGATTTCGACTTTAATACGTTGTAAAAAAATTCGACTCTAAATAGTTGTAAACTAAACGTTGTAAGTTACTTGCTAAGTTTACAATCAACTTACAACGTCTATTTTGGCATCGAGTTTACAACGTACTACTACATTTACGACGTTTTTACAACTCCCATTTTACACCGTTTTAACAACGTTTTTGTTGCGTTGTTAACTTTTACAACGTTTTTACAACGTTTTATGCCTTACGACGTGCAAGACACGACGTACCACGTGGCGTCTCTAATACGTTGTAAAAGTCCTTTACAACGCTTTAGGGACGAAAATGGGAGTTGTAAAACTCATGTTCTCTTGTAGTGTTATGCCATTTCGTTTATTGAATGCTCCAAGCTCTTTTATTCGATAATGAATCAAGCACTTCGCCCCTTTATTGGCAAGTTTTTTGTTGTGTACTTTGAAGATATTCTCATCTTTAGTGTTTCTATTGAAGTTCATTTTCAGCATTTACGTGATAAACTCCTAGTTTTGCGACTCGAGAAATTTTTTGTTGCAACCAAGAAGTGCTCTTTCAGTGTCTTGCAGTACCTTTTTTGGGCTATGCTGTTTCTTCAAAGGGTCTTAAGGTCGATTTGACAAAGATCAATGCAATTCGTTCATGACCGACTCCTCCTAAAATCCCAGAGGTCCAAAAATTTCATGGTCTCGCGTCATTCTATCGTTGTTTTGTGCCTCATTTTAGTTAATGTATCCCTTGACTGACTGCATCAAGTCTTCGCAATTCATTTGGATTGAAGCTGTTGATGTTGTTTTCACCTCAATCAAGTTGATGTTGTTTTCACCTCAAGCACAGTACATATGATATGGAGTTATATGTGTTGGTTCAGGCAGTAAAGCATTGACGGCATTGCCTTTTTCTACATGAGTTTATTCAATTTACCGGTCATGATGCCTTGAAACATATTGGGTTATAGGAGAAAGTGTATGCTGGCCATGCTTCGTGGTTTGCTTACCTTCAGCAATTCACATTTGTAATTATACTCAAAGTTGGGTCTCTCAATAAGGTGGTGAAAATGGACTATGTTAAACAACAGCTTTGGTTCCACAAAGAATTACGTTTTTATTAAGAACTTCTTTTTACAAAAGACAATTCTAAAGATCAATTCCTTTAGCAAACAATCGATACTAAAAACTACTTCTACAATTCGATAACCTAGATGCAATATCTCAAAAGCTGATCTGTAAAACTACAATCCTTAAATTCTAAGCAATTGAATTACATCTCGAGATCTCTTTTATAGGTGAAGAGCCCTTTTAGTTTTTTTCCTAATTTTTAGGATTACAACTAAATTCCTTCTACTTGGAATATGCTGATAAGATTCCTTCTTGATAATCCTTATCACATATTTGAAATTCAAACTTCTGATCACGAACTTCTCGCTTGTCTTCAACCGCTCGAGCCGCGTGATCTTCAGCGAACTTCAATTTCCCCCTTTTTGACTTGAGTTGATGGTAACCAAACACCCGCATTTTCAAACACTTGACAATACTTGTTGCTTCCAACAACAGTATAGCAATTACCAGAATAACAAAATAACCTCCAATTTAAAACTATCATAAATCCATGTTCCCACAACATCTCTAAAGAGGTGCAGACATTCATCAAGCTGATGATTGACATTAATTACTAAAAGTTCTATCAGAAATGAAATGCCACAAGTTGGCCAAAAGATCTAGAGCTAAACAGTAGCTCCCCCTAAATTCTATGTACTCCCCCTTAATCAGACACATCGAAAATTTCTTGCTCCGACTCCTGACTCTTTACTCCCCCTGCTTAACATCACACAAGTCAAAAACAACTATGATTTTAACATTAAGAACCAGAATGAGAGATCTAACCTTTGAGTGCCTTTTTGCACAAGTGCGTGATCTCTTCAGACATTACCAGAATCGTTTCCAAAAGCTCCTTAGGTGCATACGTTTCTTCTCCCACAGACGCCTTGGCTTTTCCTTTCTTTTTCTGATCTTTTGTCTTGTTACTAGAGACAAATGCAAAGGGTGCAGGCACTTCACGTTGCTTTGCAAGCAGACGAGTGAGCAGCGATGGGTACGGAAGATAGAGCTTCGATTTGGAGTCTCTTGTAGATGCAGCAACCTTCTTGATTTGGCTAAATATCACTTTGCCAATATTGAACCGAGTTCTGGTTCGGATCCTATATGCCAGTTGTAGTCTTAGCAGACTAACATATCCTTCATTTGATATGGGGAGCCAATTTGTACAGCAGAATGTGTACAACTGTCCCAGATGCGCCTTTTTGACCCTGTTCAGATTCTTGATCGCCCCTTCGGTGACAGTTTCAGCTATATCCTCCGACAGCACTTCAAGCTTTTGAGGGTTACAGCGATCAGTTACATTTGGTGACCCTAACACCTCATTGATCTTCTCAGGTGAAATCACATACTTGTGGCCTCTCAGATACACACTCCAAGACTCATTTTCTTGATCGAAATAGGGCATGTTTGCCCACAACTCAAAAAGTATATCAGTAGAATAATCAACTACAGATTACAAAGACCTTAAAAGACCTACATCCAGGAGTTGAACTAACTCCGACTCCTGCGCATCAAACGTGTATGCACATTCCACTATAAACCGTTCGTTTAAGGAGGAATAGAGCTTATACCTTCGATAAGCGTCTGTAGAGCTGAAAGTTCTTTGATCGAACTAAGGAGTTAGCGATTGAGAGTGAGTGAACACCCCTGTTCTGGCTATGCGGCGGGACTTGCGGTTCTCTGAGGCCACTGAATCATCAAGGTGACGCTTGACTTGAAGAATGACTTGAAGAATCCTGATTCCGCTTTGACTTCACCTTGTCTTCTTGAATGGGAATCAGTGACTCAGATCTGCGGAATCTCGAGGGGGACCCCTCAGTTTGCTCCTCTCCACTTTGGAAGTTTGCATGTGATGCTTTGTCTTCGTAATTGAACTCCCAAGCCATTTTGAGTTCATCACGTTTCTGATTCTCAGTGGTTTCCGTCGGTTTTTGATCGATTTTCGCCTTAATCTCTTTCGGGATCACCGAAAGCCGCCACCCCTTGGGTTGATAGACAACCATCGCCCTTTCTTGGTTCGTCACATACTCGACGATGTTTCGTAGCGAGAACCCTACTGCAGATACATTCTCCATCTTGAATTTCAGCTTTTGAAACTTAGGGTTTTTTTTCCTTCGTCGAGGGCTCATTTAATTCTGTTTGTCGAGACTGTTGATTTTCCCTTCGACATCGTGATCTATTTATATCCTCCTGAATGGGCCTGAAAAGAAACAAGCATACGGCCCCCCTTCCCTTTTTCTAATTCTTTCGAATTGAAAAAAAATTAATGAATACATTGAATCGATTTCACACAACCCGTCGATTCACATTTGAGATATTAATCAATTCATTTCTCTTATTCATTGAACCGAGTGACCCAGATTAATCTTGACATGATGAGCACCAAAAATAAGATTCATTGTATGTACCTTTAATTATTATGCCTCTCATGACTTTCGTCTTGTCACACGTAAGCTTCTTCAGCTAGCTGAAATCCGAGATTACCCAGCACACCCCTACTCAGCAAGACATGCGATCAAGTTTAAGATGTGATGACTAGACTTTCACACCATCATACCTTTATCACTTAGCTTCAAAAATATTTCAAACAATCAAGGCGATCAGGCAGCTGGAATTTCCTTTGGAGAGTCCCTCTTTTTTTTTTTTTTTTAATTTATCAACTTCGCACTCAACAAGCAGAAAGTCTGACTATCACTTGACTTTTCAACTCAGAGCTTATGGCTAGTCAATAGTCCCTTTTTTTATGTATAGACACAGTGTTGTATCAGAGCATCACTTAACTTCTCAGCCTACTGATACAATGGCTCTCCTATGCTCTTTTACCTCCTTGATCTTACCTTGATAAATTAACAAACTGATATTCACTGTGACGGTATGATGGGCAGCTATTTTTCATCAGCTCAATCAATCTTGATATTTGTCTGCCCTCTTTCAGGTGTCTGCTAGCTTTTCTGAGATTCAACTGCTTGTAACCTTTGCTCTATAGACACCCCTTTTTTTTAACAGCATTTCCATTAACATTCACAGACTCCAATTGCTATTCGTAGTTGAATGAAACGATTGAAGCACAGTAGTTTAGTAAATAAATCAGCTAATTGATTTTCAGTGCCCACATGTTCAAGTTTGATCAGTTTCTCCTCGACGAGTTCATAGTCAGCAGCCATTTGTTTCATCCACAGGAGTTGAGTACAGCAGCTTCCCATTGCAATGTATTCTACCTCTGCAGTGGATAGTGACACGCAGTTTTGTTTCTTACTGAACCATGCAATAAGGTTGTTTCCCATAAAGAAACAGCCTCCACTTGTACTTTTCTGATCATTTATGCTTCCTGCCCAGCCCGCGTCACAATACCCTACAAGGCTCACAGTGGTATCTTTAGTAAAAAAGATGCCAAGCTTGTAAGTTCCATTTACATACCTAAGTATACGTTTGGCTGCAGTAAGATGACTCTCTTTGGGTTCAGCTTGGTATCTTGCACAGAGGTCAACCGACAAACTTAAGTCTGGACGACTTGCTGTGAGTTAAAGCAGCCCTCCGATTAAGCTTCTGTAAGCCGTTTTGTCAACTAGTTTTCCCACCTCGTCTCCTGGCAACTTCTCGTTTGATCCCATCGGAGTTTTAGCCGACTTGCTGTTTTCCATGCCAAACTTCTTCACCAAGTTTTTTACATAAGTGCTTTGATTCACGAATATACCTTCTGATGTTTGTTTGACTTGAAGACCTAAAAAATAAGTAAGTTCTCCGTTCATATTCATTTCAAACTCTTGAGTCATTACCTTGACAAACTTGTCAACCATTTGTTGTCTTGTTGAGCTGAAAACAATGTCATCGATGTATGTTTGCACCACAATGAATCCTTCTTCACTTTTGAGGGTGAACAATGTCTTGTCAACACTGCCTCTCACATATTGATTATCAACCAGAAAAGTTGCTAACCTCTCATACCATGCCCGAGGTGCTTGTTTGAGACCATACAAAGCTTTGTTTAGCTTGTAAACATGATTCGGATGCTTAGAATCCTGGAAGCCTTTTGGTTGTTCCACGTACACCTCCTCTTGTAGATTCCCGTTCAGAAATGCACTCTGGATATCCATTTGATAGAGCTTAAAACCCATTATGCATGTCATTCCAAACAAAAACTAAATCGATTCTAGTCGAGCAACTGGTGCAAAGGTTTCTTCAAAATCAACTCCTTCTACTTGTGAGTAGCCTTGTGCAACTAGCCGAGACTTATTTTTGATAACATTCCCCTCTTTCTCTATCTTGTTTTTGAAGATCCACTTCGTTCCAACAACATTTACGTTGTAAGGCCTTGTCACAAGTATCCAAACATTCAGCCTTGAGATGTTTGATAGTTCCTCTTGCATACATGCAATCCAAAAATCATCATTTATCGCCTCTTTGTAGGTCTTAGGCTCAATCTTGGATACGAAGCAGATATTATCAACTACATCCACAAGACTTTGACATTGTGTCATGAAGGAGCAAAAACTTGTGATTGTGCTCCCAGCAAGCTGCTTAAAGTTGATATGCTTTCCATGAGTGATTCTTTCCCCCTGAATCTCTCCTATGACATCTGTAAGGGAGTGATTCCTATGCACTTGTGGGGTTGTTACTGTCACGAATTCTCTTGTGGTTGTGTCGTGATCATCTGCATCTATATCGGAGTTCCGATGGCTTTCACTGAAATCATCAAAGGTTAGACGGAACGTAGATGAGTCATCGAAAACAACATTCATTGTTTCTTGCACTGTTGACGTTCGTTTGTTATACACCCGAAAATCTGTACTTGATCCTGAATAACCGAGAAAAACCCCCTCATCACTTCGTGAGTCAAATTTCCCCAAGTGATCTTTATCATTGAGTATGTAACATATACATCCGAACACATGAAAGTAGTGAACTGTTGGTGTTTTTTCCTTCCAAAGCTCATAAGATGTCTTGTTGGTCCCTTTTCGTACATACACTCTATTGATAATGTAGCATGCGGTGTTGACAGCTTCAGTCCAGAATGATTTTGATATGTTGCTTCCATATAACATCGCCCTTGCCATTTCTTGCAAAGTTCTGTTCTTCCTCTCTACTACTCCATTTTGTTGAGGTGTTCTTGGAGATGAGAATTGATGCGCAATTCCTTGTTCTGAACAGAATTTCTTGAAGATGTCATTCTCAAATTCTCCTCCATGATCACTGCAAATGTGTTTAATGCCTTCACGTTCGTTCTTCAATTGAAGTGCTAACAGCCTGAAGCTTTCAAATGTATCGTTTTTCTCTCTAATGAATCTGACCCATGTGTAACGACTGAAGTCATCAACAATCACCAAAATATATCTTTTTCCTGCCAGACTCTCAACTTGAATGGGACCCATTAGATCCATATGGACATGTTCGAGTGCATGTTTAGACCTTACATATGGTACTGACTTGTGTTGGGTTTTGACTTGTTTTCCCGAGTTATAGGGTCCACACACAAACTCATGATTTGATTTGAGCTTAGGCAATCCTCTGATGATTTCCTTAGAAGCTAGTTCAGCCATTGTTTTAAAATTCATATGTCCAAGACGTTGATGCCAAATCTGAGTTTCACTCTCTCATCTAGATGTCATGCACCGAGTACCTGGAACCCACATATAGCAATCATTTGCTGTTCGAACACCTTCTAGATGGACCAGTTCTCGACTATCAAAAGCTTGACAGGTCGTTCTTGTGAAGGTAACGTCGAGTCCGGTATCACAAAGTTGACTAATACTAATCAGATTAGCTTTCAGTCCATCGACTAAATACACATCTTTCAGTTTTGGATCCATAGCATTTACAGTCTGACCTTTGGCTAGGATTTTTCCTTTCGCTCCATCACCAAAAGTCACTCTGCCTGTCTTAACACTTTCCAGTCCCTGTAACGTTTCTTCTTCTCCTGTCATGTGCTTCGAGCAACCACTGTCAAAGTACCATGTTCCTTTAGTGGTTGTGCCGTCAAGTTGTCTATCGGCGGTAAATGCCACTCTACTGTAGAGATCTACCCTTTTTACCCACATTTGTTGTCTATTTTCTCCATTTTAGGTAAATTTTTGTTGTCTCCTAATTTGCTGAATCCGTTGATACCATAGGCGGCATTGAGACTTTATGTGACCTTGGTTTCCGCAGTACCAGCAGCGAATTGCTTTCCTCCACCTTGATTGATGGTGAGCACTTGTCTGTCTCTCCCATCCGAGGCCTGATCTTGATTGTGACTCTTTTAAGTATTGATCATGACTTCCCTTCTGTCCATGGTTAATGTTGACGGATCTGTTTGAAGCTCGAACAAATTTGTGTTCAACGACAGTGTCACCTTTGTAACCAAGACCTTGATTTTCCTTGTCAGTTCTTCCAATCGTCAGGAGATAGTCAAGATCTTTGGTACCTTTGGACAACATTCTAATATGTTTCATTTGTTCAGATAGTTGTCGTTCAAGTTCTGAATTTCTACTCTTTGTATCCCTCAGTTCCTTCTCAGCTTTAGCCACTTGATTTTCAAACAACTGTTTTTATGCTGTCAAGCGCATGTTTTCTTGCTTTGTATCAACCAGCGATTTGACAAGCAATTTGATTTGATCATCAGGCAACATGTCTAGTTCATCTTCAGAGTCTGTTTCTGACATATCCTTTTCTACATTGTCCAAAAGTTGAGTATCATCTCTGTGAGTGATTGGGTTCTTTTGACATTCACCCGTTAGATCAACTGCTTGTTCAATTGCTTATTCTACGTTTTCTTCCTCATGATCTTCGAGGTTGACAATGCCAATTCGAGCAACAAAGTGATTTAGTATATCACTATCATCTTCATTTTCAGAGTCTGACTCACTCAGCGATGCAAATGCAGACTTCCCGTTCACTCGAGTGGCACACTCATTTTTAGTGTGTCCATATCCTTTGCATTCATAGCATTGAATTGTCATTTTTCTCTTGGCAGTAGGAAATTCAGCCTTGAAGTGTCCGTATCCTTGACATTCGAGACATTGCTTATCAGATTTGCGATAGTCTCTGTCTGGTGAGACCTTGACAGAGGTTTGATACTCTCTTCTTTGTCCTCTCTCAGCTTTTCTCAAAACGCATTTGACTATCAGACCAACTTTTTCTTCCAAGTCCTCAAGTATTTCTTTTTCATTTGATTCTTTTTCCATGACTAGAGCTACACTCTTGCCTTTGTTTGTCAGTTTGGGAGCTAATTGTAATTCATACGCTTGCATCATTCCTACTACTTGATCGAATTTGAGAGTATCCGAGTTTTGAGATACCTCAAGAGCTGACCTATGTCCATGAAACTTCGAGGGAAGGCATCTTAGAAATTGTTTTACCAATTTCTTATCTTTGTACGTCTTTCCTAGAATTGGAGCTTCATGAGCAAGAGACGAAAATTTACTGCTGAACTCGGCAATAGTTTCTTGCTCTTGCATGGTCATGTTTTCGAACTGAGATGCGAGAATATCAATACGTGTCCTTTTAACACTGCTCGTTCCTTCAAAACCGACTTGAAGAATGCCCCATGCTTCTTTAGCACTTGTACACCCTTGTACCCTTTTAAACTGATTGTTGTGAAGTGAGCTGAAAATTGCTGATAAAGCCTTAGAGTTCCATTTTGCATCAGCTTTTTCTTCAGCCGACCATTGTCTCCTGGGTTTTGGTTTGAGTGTTCCATCTTCGTCTCTGATCGTTGGAGGTTCCCATCCTTCTTCAACTACAAGCCACGCATCTGAGTCTATTCCCTGAATGTTTTGTGCCATTTGGACTTTCCAGTGTCCATAGTTATTTGGATCTAGCTTGAGCGTTTTAGCCACTACCACCAGCTGTTTGTTGTGGATTTTCCATTTTTTTCTCCAGGATCGAACACCTGAAACACTTAACAAGGTTATGCGGTGACCCGCTCTAATACCAATTGAAAATGGACTATGTTAAACAACAGCTTTGGTTCCACAAAGAATTACGTTTTTATTAAGAACTTCTTTTTACAAAAGACAATTCTAAAGATCAATTCCTCTAGCAAACAATCGATCCTAAAAACTACTTCTACAATTCGATAACCTAGATGCAATATCTCAAAAGCCGATCTCTAAAACTACAATCCTTAAGTTCTAAGCAATTGAATTACATCTCGAGATCTCTTTTATAGGTGAAGAGCTCTTTTAGTTTGTTTCCTAATTTTTAGGATTACAACTAAATTCCCTCTACTTGGAATATGTTGATAAGATTTTTTCTTGATAATCCTTATCACATATTTGAAATTCAAACTTCAGAAAACTTCTGATCACGAACTTCTCGCTTGTTTTCAACCGCTCGAGCCGCGTGATCTTCAACGAACTTCAGGTGGATGGCGCATTGAGCCATCGTCATTCACTACTTCTGACACGTCATGTTTTATCGTTGGTTTCTCTGTTCTTCCGAAATTGTATCATGCTAATGAATTCTTCAATCGCATTTGGCATGCGGCACAAGAAGGACTTAGTGTTGATTATTTTGTGCTTGACAATTTTCTCTTTCGTGGTGATTGTCTTTGCATTCCTGATTGTAGCTTGCCTTTGCAAATTATTCATGTGTTATATGGTGAAGGTCATGTGGGACGCAATAAAACGTTATAGTTGGTGTCTTCCACTTACTTTTGTACTTCTCTTCGTCGTGATGTGGAGAGGTTTGCCACTTATTGTGTAAGATGTCAAGCCTCAAACACTGGTATATCTTCTGCTTCCAATTCCATCACGGCTGTGGACTGATGTAAGAATGGATTTTGTCTTGGGTTTACCGCGCACTCAACACCGATTCGATTCTATTTTGGTCCTCCCCGAGAATGGTTTATCCTTAGAAAAATACGTATATAATAAGAAGGCTGCTGTCAATTGATTTTCCAAGATGCGTCACTTTATTCCTTGCAAAAAGACCACATATGCTTCACATGTGGCTCTACTTTTTTTGGTGACATTTATCGACTTCACGGCTTGCCCATGTCCAAATGTCCCCGATAGAGATTCTCGTTTCATGAGCCATTTATGGCGTTCTATATGGGAGATGTTGAAGACTACCTTAGACATAAGCTCCACTTATCACCCACTAACAGACGGTCAAACGGAAGTCACCTAATCGTACTCTCTAGCACCTAATCGTACTCTCTTTCATGGACGTCCTTGTGATCTCGTGGAAGCTTTTACAGAGTTACACCAACAAGTGCATACTAACTTGGAAGTGGCTACAACTAAGTACAAGTTATCAGTTGATGGTCATCATCGTGATCTGCAATTTAGTGTTGGTGATCAAGTATGGGTTGTCCTTACAAAAGACTGATTTTCTCCTAGTACTTACATAAAGCTTAGGCAACATAACGTGGATCCTCTAGAGGTTAACCAGAGAGAGTATCTATATTTTACTATGTTTCTTACTTTCCCGCTGCAGCAGTTTAAAGCATTTGCAATGTGAGTGTCTCACAAAAAAATAACAATAAAATAATAAATAATATTTTTATGGTAAAAATGTCTCTAAATCGTAGGAACTTCCAACCATAGTCTTTCAAATGAAAAACTATTTACTTTTCTGAAAGATTCTTTCAATGAAATATTATTATTTAATATTTTATTGTTTTTTTTATAAAAAATTTTATCGTAGATAATTTTATGAAATAATATATATAAAAAAAGAATTGATGAGTTGATTAAATGGGTGTTCTTTTATTGATTTTGGACTGCTTAGTTAATTATATGGGTATTAAAATAGTAAACTAGCTTAATTTCGTTATAGAAAACATATTTTTTCCATATAATTATTTTTTCTAAAATTTAAAGAATTCAATTGAATCCTTTCTTCACATAGGCCCCCCTATCCTGTAATATTGTACACACAAAGTTGTATTAAATAAATATATCTTTGTTTTCCAGACTTTTTTTTTATCTTATATAACAAGGAACATCTCTTTTACAATATCATAAGTATTGCACAATTTAATTTCTTGATACAAATTTTAACATATATACACATAATATATAAAATGTAAACTATCTATTGTACCTATTGCATCATTGGATGAGAGTACTATAAAATATATATAAAATAAACTATAAAATCAAAACAAATGTTATCGCTAATATCATATTTAATAAAGAAATCATTTTAACAAAAATTGTTTGTAAAAAAGTGACAGAAATATGTGACTTAAAACTTTTAAATTTTTAAAATATATTTAAATGTTATGTTTCTGGAAATTCTGAGAGTATATTTAAATGATAATTTTCTACTATAATTCAATTTTAAGAAACCATGTAACTCTACGTGATATCATTTCGAGTTTGAGAAAGCTAAAAGGTAAAAAAGGATTACTCTAAAATTGTATGGATTTTTAAATTCTAGATTTAATGGAAGAAAGTGAATACCTCTAAGAATACAATTTCTAAAAATGTGATGAATCTCTGAATTTAGTATTTTTCTTACTTTCCTATTTTTATAGATAATATGTATATAATGTATTGCATCCGTGTATTCCAATCGAATATTGATAAACAAAAAGTTTTTAAAAGTAACCTTTTTTTTGCCTTATCCAAAGAAAAAACAAATTGCGTATAATTAACTGATATTGAATAATGAGGAGTGCTACCACTATAAAAATTTGAGTGATTGTGACAACTGTATTCCACCTATGAATATTAGTAATAATTCATGACGTTTTATATATAATTTTGTTACGAATCATTGTGACTATATTTTGTAACGATTTGTGACAAAATTGTTACTACATTTATTTGTCACAAGTATATTTTGATGTTTTTGTTACCAATATGCATTTGTGTCACTTTTATTGTAATTATTTAAAAATCGTCACAAGTTTGTAACAATATCTTTATATTTAACGAAATATGTATTATTGTAACAAAATATTACGTATCAATACAATTTTTTTCTCGTAGTTCTCATCATATCACTCGTACTAATTGATGCCCAAGCCCCAAAGTAACATGTCAACACTTTTGTAGGCTATTTTTTAATTGTCGACTATAATGTCTGAATTATAACTTAAACTTAAACCTCAAATATATCATATTTAATTAGGCAACTTTCTATAAACAAACTCTGTAACGAACATAGAATATGAATTTCTTTTCTTAAAAATATTCAATTGAATTAATATGATGGTTGATATTACAAGGTGTTGGTGGTCAGAAGGAGCAGAAATTGTATCGTTCCATTGACCAGCATCATCCTAAATTAGGAGCATATAAATGTAAACCATCTGATTGTATGCGTAGGACATCTGAAAGGAATTCAGTTCGATGTGAACGTCATCCTAAAACTCCAGATAATTGTGATTGTTATTATCCTTTCAAACACAACTACCTAAACTGAGAAGCCTAAACCTTAAATCAAAATTGTCTGTATATACATTTCAATAGACTTTGACCAGTTTTCTCTTTTCTATATATATATATATATATATATATATATATATATATATGTTTCCCACAAGTTTCAAAATTAATTTTCTTGATTTCTTCTTTGTAACTTAGTTTTTATCAAAGTATTGGATATATTATGATTATGTATTATTTATTAATTATTAAGTAATTATATTGATAAACTTTTACAAATTGATTTTCTTTTTTTAATAATTGAATTGACAAATGAGTGATCCATAATTAATCCCACCCTCCCAAATAAAAACCCTTTAATTAGTATCACGTGTGGCCAAAAAAAACTCCTTGAAAAACGAGCTTAGGTGAGAAAAAATAGCAGATATGACACTCTACTTGATCAAATGAAATTCCTATTACAAATACATAATAGACTGAAAATTAATGTTCTTGGAATCCTCTTCAAACAAAACAAAAAGTTCGTCAATTTGTTAGATATATATATTATCAAAATCTGATACAAAACTGTCCAACCTCGTATGAAAGAGCTTGAAGTTTATGAGATTTTAGTAATGAATCAAATCTTATTAATTTGTTAGTAAAAAGAGAGATAATCCATTACTCATCATGCCATACAATGACTTTTGACAAGCTATTTTTACCAAAAGCTTTCTCCTTCGAGATCAAATCATTTTGGTGATTAGGCTTGAAGCCCAGGTCAAGTATCTGAAATATCATAGGCTCTCAATGTCAGAATAATTTGGTAAGTCCTCGTTATTCTGACAAACATGCACTTCTATTTATGTTAAAGTTATCTCCAGGTTAGGGTCTAAAATCTTAATGCCATTATCAGTATCTTTAGTATTTTCGGCTTCTTTAACGACTAGTACATTTTTCTCTATGAAGTTTTCTTGTCTGGATAACTTCCATGACCATCGGATCCTACAAAGAGTGTCCCACTGAGCTTCTTTTTGTTTTCATCTTTTGAGCTTGTACCGGCCAAAAGCAGAGTGTTGTAGCATACTTGTGCGGATGATGCACAGAATGAACCACCACCAGCTACAATAAGTTTGAGCATTCAGATATCCTAATTCAATTGGGTCGGGGTTTCAGGTTTAACTAAACAGCTTCTTCGGATATTTAAAATTTTTAGGTCGGATTTGGTTTAAAAATAAATATTTTTTTTTAGTCGAGTTCGGTTCAGGATTGAGTTTTAAGTAAAACAAATCATAGAAAAATCATTAATTTAATTGAAAATTGAATGAATGTGACTTTTTAACCTAGTGGCATGTGATAAGTCCATTAAAGTCACGCGCACTTGTACATACAGAAATCGAGTGTACTATATTATGTAGGATGTTGGCTAATGTGTGACCAGTTCTAAGCCTTGACAAAACAAAAAAAAAAAAATGAATATCTTAGTTTTTTGTTATTTTGATTGAGATAAATTAATACATTTTTATTGATAATTATAATTTTGAATATTTGATAACTATATATATATATATATATTATATATATATATATATATAACTTTTTGGGTATCTATTTGATTCTTGGTTGCGGTGCAAGTACGGTTCATTTATCAAAATTTTAATATCTAAAACCTGTTTGGGTAGTTTGTCAAGTTTGATTTGCTTAGGTTCCGCTTAAATCGAGTCGGGTTCAATTGAGATAAAATCCGTAGACCTATGCCACAATATTAAGTGACTCAACACCAATGGATACCCTTGAGTTTGCTACCTTGACTTGGTTGGACCATATATGGCTTTCCTTGGGTAGACCCTTGTAAAGATCCTGAGATATATTTTTTTTTTATCTAACGTCTTGAGATTTTTTTTTTGTGAGCTCTCTCTCTCTCTCTATCCCTGTTGGCCGGGAGGTCTCTTTCACGTGTTCCGATTTGATTATTGGTATCTTTCAAGTTTGAGGAAGAGAAGAATTTGAGAATAAGGTCGTGATCTATTTGCTCAAGAAACAAATAACTTAAAATTTTATGAGTTTCTAAGAATTTCTGGATTTCATGGAAGAAACTAAATATGTCTAAGAATACAATTTCTAAAAATGAATTATGAATCTCTGGACTTGGCATTTTTCTTGCTTCCCTATTTTTGTAGAAATATATGTATATAATGTATTGCAACTGTTTATTCAGATTAAATATTGATAAACAATAAGTTTTTTCAAATAATTTATTTTGCTTTATCCAAACATTTTTTACATATAATTAATAATATCGAATCACGAAGAGTGCTAATTTGATCGTGGTTTCTTATGTTTTTATCATATCACTCGTTCTAACTGATCTCCGAAATAACATGTCAACATTTTTATAGTTGATTTTTTTGTTCTCTTCGATAACTTCAAAATCATAACTCAAACCCTCTAATCTTAAATAATATCATGTTGGATTGTTTAACTTTCTTGAATCGAACTTCAGTGGGAAAAGAATGTGTGGATATTAATCAATTGACCGAATGAACTTCTCCAAATTTTTGTAATGAATGATCATTGGTTGATTCGGAAATATAAAGATATTAATTATCATTACAATATTTTATTTTTTCTTGTTATAAAATTCAATTAAATTAATATAATGGTTAATATTACAAGGTCTTGATGGTAAAAAGGAACATAAGTTGTGTGTTCAACCTGCCTTAGGAACATATAAATGTTCATCATCAAATTGTATGCGTAAAATACTGAAAAGAAATCCAGCTCGATGCGAATGTGATAATATTTGGACAGATACTTGCATCTGTCATTATCCATGTTAAACACTCAACAATTCACCTTAAATAGAGAAGCCTAAAGTTTAAATAAAAAAAATAAGTCAATTGTGTTTGGCCAATATCTCTTCTTAAACTTTTGACTCTGTTATAGTAATTTATATCTTATGAATATCTATTTATTATTAATAATAAAGTAATAATATTGATAATTTCTTACAAAACAAATTTTATAGTGATAAAAGTAGAAGTGACAATAGACTATTCAGATATTTTAGAGATGATGATAAAATCGAATTTTGTAGTACGATCAAATTTAAGAATAATAACACTATATGATATGTACGTTACGTACATCTCAATAAAATATGTGTTTTGGACTTTGTTTGTTAGGTTTTTTTTTTATCCTCAACATCATCCGACAAGTAACTTTCATTTCAAAAACACGTATATAGTTTCTTCATTACCTCATATTTATTTAATATGTCTCACATATATGAATATGTTTATATACATAAAGCACATGTTGTGAAATAAGTGCAAGCTAAATTGTGTGAGCCTCAGGACATATATCTTTTGTTAGCATTTTTTTTTAGGTTTTGGTTGATTATGACTTCGTGGACTCTTTTTCAACGATGACATGTGAGTTTAGAGTATAAGAAATGGGTTTAAAAACTCGAGTACGGAGATAAAGTAATACAGAACTTTTATGGTTCTGGAGAGAAAAATTATGATTAGACTC
>JAKUCM010004830.1:0-17410 GCA_023374145.1 Lepidium sativum | reverse complement strand
ACGTGATGGCAAGATCACCATTGGAGGACTCATTACTTGTATTCTGGAAAGGTGTGGAGTGCCCATCAATGAAGCAGAGTGGGTGGATCCTCAGTTCATGAACATCGACCATCTGAGGAGACGTCAGTTCCTATCCACCGGCGAGGTACAAGGTATGCACATCTACTCTTTTCATCACCTGCTTAGACCAAACGCTTTTCTGCTGTTGCCGAACAGGAAATACACATCGATAAGGATGGGGAGGAACACACACTTCAACCCACAACTGGAAGCCTTAAACGATCCCAACGGTCCTCCACCACCTTCATCCCCTACCGACAGTGACAAGGTGGACCCTGAATCAAACTGTTTTGAGCAGTTCACCCTGCCACCACGTCAGGGAGCCCCAATCAAAGAAGCACACAAGCACATCAACTTGCTTCAAAAGATGAACAAATGGCTCATGAAAAGAGTCAAAAAGCTGACTGCTAGTGATGAGACTAGACGACGGGAGAATGAGGAGCTGAGTAGAAGGGTAGCTGCCTTGGAAAGAGGTGGAGGACAGTCACCAAGGACGGTTCATCCAAGGCGCGCCTCTGTATCAATAGATCATGAGAGACAGCAGCAACCAGAACCAGCTAGGCAGTCTTTCGCAAACACCGCAACGTTCTCATATAGGCGGCCACTCGAACCAGGAGCCGCAAGCTCGAGTCGGATACTCGAGCAGCACTAGATCGAGCGTCAACTGGGACACTTGACTGGGACACTCGACCAAGGTGAGCTCGAGCGTCAACAGGACGACGACAGTTACATGGCTGCAATGCGGGACAAGGTTGCCGACTACTGGAACCTTTGAGAGGTACAAATTCCTTCCTTTCATTGTTTATACCATTGCATATTTTCTCTTGACTTGCTGGTCTAGCATCCTCTTTCGGGCTTTTATACACACAAGAGATTGTGTGATTTAAGTTTGGGGGAGGGTTCTAGAGGATATTTGACTTTGTTTTTTGTGATTCTTAGTTTTGATTTTCCTCATTTCATCATCTGTATTTCATTTAAGGCATAGAAAGACCAAAAAAAATTTCGTTTAGCATATTTGTTCATTTGCATATCACTTAAGGCATAGGAAATTCAAAAAAAAAAAAAATTTGAAAAAACCATGAAAAAGCATCAGTCAAAAACAGAGTGTTCATATTACTGCATTGCATTCATATAGGATTGAGTCTAGAGTTTTGGAAATCATCTTGCTAATGATAGCCAGTCTTGCTAGGTTGATTGGCTAGTAAACATAGTGAACTCTTGGACTTGCGTTCTTCCCTCTTGAACACTGATTGGTAGATCGTTGACCTTAGAAACCTCTTCTTATGTTGTGTCTCAAAAAGGACCAGATTTGTTTCCTCATAATGGGATTTAAATTTTGCCAAATTAGGGGCTTGAGATACATTGCATAAGATCCTTCCTTAGGTTCAGCTAGCTAAGTAGAAAGAAAAGCATAAGAAAAATATAGAATCATCCTTCTTACAACTCAGCTCAAATAATATGGTCTAAGATGAACGGGGACTGTGCGTAAACTCGTACCTTCTTGTGTTCATCGATGAAACCATTCTGATATTGCCTAAGATGAATTGGGACTGTGCGTAAACCCGTACTTTTTCGTGTTTCATTGATAAAGCTAATTCATTGATCCCTAAGGTGAACCGGGACTGTGCGTAAACCCGTACTTTTTCCTGTCTCATTGATAAAGCTGGAGTAAATAAGTACGGGTTTGATTAAAGGTAGGAGTTGAAAATAAGAAGTGATCTCAATGCTGAAATAATGGTGTCTTGCTGAATTTGAGGAAGTTGAATCCCAAGGTCTTTGATCGATAGCCCCTCTTGCGTTCTGCACTTATAGAAATAGGTTTCAAATCTGATTTTCTTAGAGTCCAGCTAAGTATTAGGGAGTATTCGTTTATTATGTTAAGCCTTGATGTAAGTAGATTGTGGTTTTTACAATGGAATGGGGGTTCACATGTGGATTACGGTTTTCAGGTTGATGAGTTGTTTGTTTGACGTAGGATGTTCCCATTGTCAGCAACCTCTCTCTTCTTAGCTCTATGCATTTGCTTGAGGGCAAGCAAAGACTAAGTTTGGTGGAGTTGATGTGTCTCCATTTTAGCATGTTTTAGAGGCATTATTTAGCATGTTTTGCATTCATACTTGCAGTATTATCATTGTTTTAGGTCCTTTTAAGCTTAATTTGCATATCTAGTATTGGGCATTCCACACATTGCATAAAAGGCGGATTTCAGGTACTTTTGGAGTTTATTATGAAGTATTTTGGACTACAAGAAGACCTATGGGTGAATCGATTGGCCTAAAGTTGAAGTTCAGGATGTGATATAGAAGATTTGGCATATCTCCATGACAATTAAGCAAATCCTATAACGTTTTTAGCCTCTCTTCTTTAAGCAAAAAAGACTTTCCTCCTTTTTCCTTTGTAATTTCCTTTTCTTTGAATCTTAGATCCTTGTTGATCTTTTGAGAATTCGATTTTCTGCCTTTAATCATTGTTGTTCATCTCTGTTTGATTTTTCTGATGATGTTAATGGTTTACAATTCTGGGTTTATGTTCTTCATCATGAATATTGAGTAGATTAATTAGGGTTCCTGAGGAGATGGTGATATTAGGGTAAATTTAGGGAATTCCAGACTTGTTTAGGTTTGATTAGGCTTAGATCTTTTGAATCTAAGTGTCCTTAATGTTTATTTCTTTCTGATCAATTGAAATCTCATGGTTTGGTGTTTTCCACCCAAAAGGTGTTTGTGATAATGCTTGAATGAACTTAGGTTGAGATAACTTCTCCTAGCTCAAGAGATTGACTGTCTAGGGTGTTATTAGGCTCTGTTAGGTCTGTGTTTAGTGCCTCTTGAGCCCTCTAATCGTTGGTGAGAATCAAGTCTGGTTAGGGTTTGAAAGAGGTCTCATTGCATGAGAATGAATGTGATTGTTGTGATTCCTTGCATAGAGGTCATCTAAATAGGTTGATAAACGAGTCTGGAACCCCTAGGAATGCCTTAATCGATGATCCTTAACCTCAAGAACCCACTTTAGGTTAATTGAATTTTTGACTTTTCTAGCACTCTGTTTTTTTCTGTGAAAACTCTATTTCTTCATTGCTCTGTTTTCTTCGTCATTGCTCTGTTTTTGGTTGCTCTATTTTCACTCTGTTTTTAAGTTCTGTTTTTACTCTGCTTTTACGTTCTGTTTTATTCTATTTTGCGTTCTGTTTTCATTTAGCTTGATTCACATAATAACATTCACCATAATCATTTTGGCTTGGATTAGGTTGAGTAGATTGCTTCCAAATTGAATAGTTGCTAGCCCAATTGGATTGACACCTTACTGTACTGCCATTGATTACATAACAGTAGGTTATTTGATAGCCGTATAAAGCCTGTTATCAGTGTTATATACAAGAAACAAGGAAAGTGATGATGTCTAGAGAGGTGAAGTTCATAGAAGGAAAAGGGTTTTATGAAGATAAAGATTGGTCCAACCTTCAAGATCTTACCCAAAACACCTCATATCGTGTAAGGAGTCTTAGAATGATCTTGGAGAAACTTGGAATTCGAGACTCGATCAGCCACCTGAGCAGCACAAGATCGAGTGCTGAGGAATGTCAAGCAACTCGGACAACGCACTTGAACAACACTTTATCGAGTGCAGAGGAAAACAAGGCCACAAGCGAACCAACACATGTTTATGATTCATTCAATGATGTTGAGGCTCCAACTTAAGAGTCTGAATTGCCAAATGATGTTGAGGTCCCTCAATTGGAAGAACAAATCATTGATCACGAAGAAGAACTAGCACAACATGGTTCAGATGGAGTGGAAAACATTGATATGGTTGAGCAAGCTCCTATACCTCTAAGAAGGAGTCAAAGGGTGAGGAAGGATCCCTCCAATTGGATCAACACTAGGGTGTACTACAGCAACAATGTAGTTGCCCATCCTCAAAAAGTCGTATGCAATCTGGTAGAAATTCCGCAAGAACATCAAGTTTTCATAACCCAACTTGATCAGCACCATTTGCCAAGTACTTATGAAGAGGCCAAAGAGCATAAAGTGTGGCATGATGTTGTAAGTGATGAACATGGAGCAATGGTTAGGAACCACACTTGGGATGAGTCTACTCTACCACTTGGCAAGAAAGTTGTGACCTCTCGGTGGATCTTCACAATCAAATACAAAAGTGACGATCAGATTGAGAGACACAAACAAGACTTATGGCTAGAGGATTTACCCAAACATATGGAGAGGAATATCTAGAAACATTTGCACCAGTAGCTAAGCTTCATACGGTACGTGTTGTCCTTTCCTTGGCCACTAATCTTGATTGGGATTTATGGCAGATGGATGTCAAGAATGCTTTTCTGCAAGGTGAACTTGAAGATGAGGTATATATGCATCCACCACCAGGTTTGGAACACATTGTGGCACCTTGAAATGTCTTGAGACTTAGGAAAGCTATCTATGGTGTGAAACAATCTCCAAGAGCTTGGTATCACAAGTTGAGCCATACCTTGAGAAATCGTGGGTTTAGGAAATCAGAGGCTGATCACACACTCTTCACACTTCAAAGTAAAGAAGGAATTATGGTGATCCTCATATATGTTGATGACATTATTATCACATAAGTAACAAAGAGGGTATCCAAGGTATCAAATAACATCTTAAATCTGTCTTTGATATTAAGGATTTGGATGAGATGAAATACTTCCTTGGGATTGAGGTGTGTCAATCTAAAGAAGGCTTATTCCTCTCCCAAAGGAAGTATACACTTGATCTTTTGTCTACAGTTGGTGATAGAGGTATAAGGCCAGCAAGAACGCCACTAAAGGATGCCTGCAAAAAAACGTGCAAGGGGGAGAATAATGATGTTCAACCATTTGAAGACAATACACAATACCGGAAGATGGTTGGTAAGCTGATTTATCTAACTATTACTCGACCAGATTTGTGTTTCGCAGTGAGCCAACATATGCAACAACCGAAGATGCAACATTAGGAAATGGTCAAACAGATCCTTAGATACATTAAGGGTACTCTGGAGCAAGGCATATGGATGGGAAGGAATGAAAACACCGATATTATGGGATATTGTGATGCAGATTGGGCTGGAGATAGACAAGACCGCAAGTCAACAACAGGCTATTGCACGTTCCTTGGAGGCAATCTTGTAACTTGGAAGAGCAAGAAGCAGAAGGTAGTGTCTTGTTCGAGTGTTGAAGTTGAGTATAGAGCTATGAGGAAGCTCACATATGAACTTATATGGCTAAAGAAATTGCTTAAGGATTTGGGAGTGCAAACACAACAACCGATCACAATGCATTGTGACAACCAAGCAGCTATTCACATTGCATCTAACTTAGTGTTTCATGAAAGAACCAAGCATATTAAGGTTGACTGTCATAAGGTTCGAGAGAAGGTGGAGCAAGGAGTGATCCTACCATGGTACACAAGAAGCTCAAATCAATTGGCTGACATATTTACCTAGGCTGCAAGTACAAAGGTGTGTGAGTTTGTTTACTCAAAGCTTGGGCTGATGAGATGCCTAAACCATGACAACGATCCATACTCTTTTTCCCTTAGTTGGTTTTGTCCCAAATGGGTTTTCCAGTAAGGTTTTTAATGAGGTGGGGAGTTACAACTTTCAATCTTAACCCTTAATGACTCATACTAAGGATTTAAGCTTGAGGGGGAGTGTTAAACTGAGCAAAATCAGAGTTCCATAAATATTATCACCGTGCAAAAATAGGGTCACCGGAAATCACATATTGTCATCTTTAACGCATTGATATACAACAATTGTATTTACAACTCTTTCACATGTTTAGAACAATATATAGCTACTACAACTACCACCGTTATTTTTACACAGTTCTCAAGAGATATTGTATATTTTGTGAGTTCCACATTTTAACAATCTTAAAAACAAGAGTATAAAAATATTACTGTTTTTTATTTACTAATTTATATATTTTAAATATTCCATAAAAAAGTTTATTGATAGTTTGTTTGATCTTTTTCTTTTCAAGGAAAATACTCCATTTTTGGAGCAGCATCATATATGCAACTCTTCATCCTAATTTTATAAATACTCAAAAAATGAGCACTTGATATATTTTTGATATGTTGTGGTCAACATACTTAATCCTAGGAAGTGTGAAAGCAAGTTCAAAGGTACATTTCCAAGAATCACGATCCCTAGATAACCTTCTAACGCTATAGAGTAGGAAACATGTCGTGTGATTCAAAACTGTAGGAACTATAACTAAAGAACATCAACTGAATTTGTAAAAATCTTATATGTAAAGTTGGAAAGGAGGCTAGGCATCAGGATCCTCCATCTTTTTCACCTGTGAACAATCTATCACAAACTCTACCTCTGAGATCTCGAGTGATGCAAAACTAGCCACTGCCAACAGAAGGGCCTCAAATTCAGAGTTAAGTGAGGATAGTGTCTTATACTTCATGCTCCCATATTAGCCTTGGCTAGACCATCCATAAAACAGTACCAGCTTATATTTGTAAATAGGTCTGAGTCATTCATGTAAATAGGTCCTAGGCCTGATATATTTTTGATTAAAGACTTTAGAAGTGTTGAAGATAATGTTAATAATAAGAATAAGGAAGATGTAAGAGCTGAAATTGAGATCAACAATAATGAAAATGAACAAAATGAATGTATGATAATGTTTTACTTGATATCTATGATCCTAGAAATAGGGATGCTTTCGATCAAAATTATAGATATTTTAGCAAGAAACAGTCCTAGACAAACTTGGTAAAAACAATTTCCCATCTTCTCTTACAAAATATTTAGCAAATGTAGAAATTGGCTTGTCTATTCTATTTATTCACATGAAGTCTGCTCCTTCTATACCTTTCAGCTCCTTCTTTGCGTTTCATCTCCTTCTTAATTCACATGAAGTATGTTCCTTAAACATATTTGATATTTAAAATAATAATTAAAATTTTATTGAAATTTTGCTTACATAGCTACAATATAAAAAATTATATAAATAAAGTTTCACAAAAGCTTGGTCAAACTAAATTAACAAAAGTTACAGAAATCATAAATAAAATATCTAATGATTTAGGATTTTACAATATATATCGGTAGTCATGTACGGTTTGAAATTTTTTTAATTTAAATAAAATAGTAAATTATAAGTATATTATAAAAAAATAATCTTTGATATAAATTTTTATATAGATCTTGAATAATAAACAGAAAATTGACTTGCGGTTTAGAATTTAGAGTTTAGGGTATATTGAAGACTTTTTTGAATATTCCAATTTCGATCCCGAGAGGAGTGTGTTATTGCTCTGTTATTACCAAAAATCATTAATCCACTAGAGATTAAAACGTAGTATAAAACTCCTAAAAGATGGAAAAATATAGAAGGGAGAGTATAAATACTCAGTGAAGAGATCACTTCTATGCACTGAAACACAAAACTCTAACCTAATTCACGCAATGTTTATCTTATCCAGAGAAAAGTATACACATACAACTTTTGTTTTCAACAAGTTAGATAAACCAATCTTTTATTCCTTTAATCAATCATTTATTCAATTCTTAAATCAATCTTATAACTAATCCTCTATTCAATCTTTTAATCAGTCCTCATTCAAAAATAATATTAACCAATGATATATCTCTTTAAGATGTTTCACAATCACATGCATTATATAATTCTAATCAGTCACATCAATTAATACTATTTTTTTACTCAATCATCAAATATCATAAATATAAGATTAATAGTTATACAAAATAAAACTAAGTGTCTCGCAAATCACATCATCACCTTAACTTACGCTAAAACACGGACCGCCAACTTAAACCACTATTCTTGATGAACTCCACCTAGGAATATGGATCGGTAAGGTACTTTTCACGAAAAGCAAACATGAGACAACAAATCCAGTCTTTCACTAAGACTTAGAATAGCTGTCCCGAATTTAAGTTGATTATGATGGTCTGAAAACTAGACCCTTCGAGTTTCCGACAATATGTTGATCATCTCTCAGTTCCTTATGTTTTGATGGTAAACTGCTTCCAAACATAACTAACCGTAGATTCGATCTTGAGATATTAGTCTTGGTAAAACCACCATAATGTTTTAACCACAACTTGGAATGCTATCCGCTTTGGGCTACGCTTAAATCTTAGGGTTGTGAAGGCACACACAAAATTTTGTTTGTTTGTGAGTCGTTTCCACCCACCATTTACCTTTGAATTTTACGTGGTTATATTAGATGGCTGTTAGGGTTTACTCAAAATCTCCTCTGATTCTAAAAGATAAACCTAAGAATAGGCTACGAACATATATATACCTACATTCACTTAGGCTTCCTTTTTTTCTTGGGTTGTGACTTCTATTTTCTAATTGGACCTAAAAAAACGGATTTCACACTTTGGTTAAAGTTCATATGATGTTTGTAAACTTTGGTTGAATTCTATGTTATGTCTTCTATTTAATTATATATGATATCTAGAACTTAAAAAATAATAATAATTTTATTAAAAATTTTGATTACATAACTAAAATATAAGCAAGTACGAAGTGTATGAAAAAATTAAATTTCACAAGAATTTGGTCGAATTAAATTAACGAAGATCAAATAGATCATAAACAATATATATTTTAGGGCTAATTTGGTAGATAACCAAAAAAAATGGAAATTAGGTAGAGAGCAATTTATTTTAATTGAAGAAACTAAAATCTATGATGGTGTGACTTGAAATATCTAGCCATGTCTTGTGATGAACGTACGCACAATTATTAATAGCAAATATTTGATGTGATAGTTATACTTCTAGAAAAACTCTGATTTTACATAATGTATATAGTATGAAATTCGTCTCGAATGGCCGCTGGACACAAAATTTGGATGAAATCCTGTCTGTTACTGAGGGTCGTAAATTAAAATATTGTCTGTAATTTTCCTCAACTTCAAGACATATTTTAGAGAGAAGTTTTATGTTTGTAAATATTTTTCATGAATCCAAACAGATCTAGACGATGCTATTTCCAGACGACTAAACATTGTTTGTCTGGAATCTACACATTGTTTGTAACTGTTTGTTGTTGTACTTTTATTTTTTAGACAACACTAGGCTGATTTATCTCGACTAGAAATATAGACAAATTCATAAAGGAAACTACCGTTCCACAATCAAGACTAGATTCCTTAATTCTAGTCTAGAGTGCTGATTTCTGTATTAATTTGTAAATAAAATTAATATGAATTCAGAAAAATTAGATAAACAATTTAAACATGCAACAATTTTCATAATTGAAGGCAAGGATCAGTTCTTCTTCCAAACTTTGGGTACTTTATGTAACATACATGATCAGATGTGATCCTAGGATGAAGGAATCTTATTTTTCTAACGTCCTCTGCAAATGAATTGTAGTGATCCCAAACTCCTCTCGGTGAAAACTTGTGAACGGATCAAACCAATCACAATCGAATATAATTGTTTAATGAAATTGTAATATCTCACAAACTACTCCATAATACACAATATATCCAGTAGAAGTTGAAATATCGTCATTTGTTGTTGACTTTCACTCCCATCTCATTTTACACGGAACGCATACTCCCTAGTGTAATACATTAGGTACGATTTAGCAAGCGAAGAAGGGCCATAAATAAATTTACAATGCCAACAAGGAATTGTCTCTCCGCGGCGTTACTCGTATTTACCTGAGAAAAAGAAAATCGATCAAAAAACCAATAACAAAATTAATTTATTGCAATGACAAAAGTATTACATAATATGATAGCCAGCGATGAAACTCCACGTGTCGACTATCTATAAGTTGAGCTTCCAACAACTCAGGAAATGCATCCCTGATTTGTTGCATATATATAATTAAAAGATTTAGAAAAAACATTTGTCAGAATCATAATAACAAGATATGTAATGAGAATGTTTTCTGATTTATTACCTCTCGTAATGCATAACTTCCATACAGTTGGACAACATATAATTATGAATATGTAATTGTTCAGTATCATTCAGTCTTCTATCTGTTGATTTTCGAGAAAGCCAATCGATTGAACTAAATATCTGATCATTCGATTTTACTATAATCTTCAAATGAGCAATTCAATACAACGGGAAACAAAGAAATAAAAATCAAAGTAAATCAACGGAACAAAATGAAGTGGAGAGTAAACAACAGAACAAAGTGTAGTGAAGGGAAAAATCAAGTGCAGTGAAAACACCTAACCAATTCGTCACTATTCATGCGCTAGACTTTAAGACTCGATTTAGGACTTCTCTTGGACTTGTAGAAGACTCAAAGCGCTTTGGACTTGACAAGTATAAAGTCCAATAGATTCCTTATGTTTTTCTTTGTCCAAAAGCCCTTGAATAAATCCACAAATGCTCTCTTTGATTTGTTTAGCCAGTGATCTTGTAATTAGACCGATTGGAATCTTCAAAGCTCTCTCTGATCTTCATTGCTTAGCTCCAAGTCCTCCTTAGCTTTCTTGCTGCTTTCCATGATCATATCATCCCCTTCCTCTTGAAAAGGATTTGACCTCAAATCAGGTTCTTCTGCATCAAAAGGAATCAAGTCAGAAATGTTAAAGCTAGAACTGATTTTGTACTCACTTGGCAAGTCTATCTTGTAGGTGTTTTCATTTATGGCTTGCTTTTGATATTTCTTAGTCTTTTGCTCAATGTTAAGCCTCGTCTTTTCATGAAGCTTCTTGACCATCTCAGCTTTCTTTTTCCCGTCTAAGTTCACAAGGTCATTGAAAGGTAAAGGTGATAAATCCAATGGAGTTAAGGGATTAAAACCATACACAATGTGAAAAGGTGAAAAGTTAGTAACCGAGTGGATATAATGATTATAAGCAAATTCAACATGAGGCAAGCAGTCTTCCCAAGTTCTGATATTCTTTTTAATTATAGCACGCAACAAAGTGGATAAAGTCCTATTGACTATTTTAGTTTGTCCATTAGTTTGAGGATGACAAGTAGTAGAAAACAATAACTTTGTCCCTAACTTAGCCCACATATTTTTCCAAAAATAACTAAGAAACATAGCGTCTCGATCTGAAAAAATCATCCTAGGCATGCCATGTAAACGCACTTCCTTAACGAACAAGTCAGCAACAAATGTAGCATCATCAGATTTGTGACAAGGAATGAAATGTGCCATCTTAGAAAATCGGTCTACTACCACAAAGATATAATCCATACCTCTCTTAGTTCTAGGCAACACAAGGACAAAGTCCATTGAGATATCAGTCCATGGTTCACTCGGAATAGGCAATGGGAGATACATACCTTGAGGTTGGACTTTAGACTTAGTTTGCTTACAAGTAACATACCTCGCACAAATTCATTCCACATCTTTTTTCATATGCGGCCAATGGAAATGTTCTTTTAGAACAGACATGGTCTTGGAGACGCTAAAATGTCCCATAAGGCCTCCTCCATGTGATTCCCTAACCAAAAGATGTCTCAAAGAACAATTAGGAATGCACAATTTATTTCATAGAATAGAAAACCCTCATGAAGATAGAATTTTCCATATGCATGCTTCACACAAGTCCTAAACACTTTTTGAAAGTCAAAGTCAGTTTTATATAACTCTTCAATGTGCTCAAAACCAAGAACGTTAGCATCAAGAGTAGATAGTAGTGCATATCTTCTTGATAATTCATCAGCCACAACATTTTCCTTTCCTTGCTTATACTGTATGACATAAGGAAACATTTATATAAACTTCATTTAACGAGCATGTCGTTTGTTTAGTTTATGTTGACCCTTCAAGTGTTTCAAAGACTCATGGTCCATATGAATCGTAAACTCCTTTGGCCAAAGATAGTGCTGCCATGTTTGCAAAGCTCTAACCAAAGCATACAACTCCTTGTCATAAGTCGGATATTTTAGAGTTTCTCCTCCAAACTTCTCACTAAAGTAAGCGATTGGCTTATTCTCTTGCATAAGCACAGCTCCAATGCCTACACCTGATGCATCACATTCAATCTCAAATGTTTTAAGCAAGTTAGGCAAAGATAAAAGTGGTGCATTGGTGAGTTTCTCCTTAAGTTGTTGGAACACATTCTCTTGAGCTTCTCCCCATTTGAATCCAACATCTTTCTTGATCACTTCTGTAAGTGGGGCAGCAATAGTGCTAAAATCACGAACAAACCGTCTATAGAATCCAGAAAGGCCATGGAAACTTTGAACTTCTCCTACGGTTTTAGGACTTTGCCATCCTCGGATTGCTCTCACTTTCTCCTCGTTTACTTGAATTCCTTGTAGACTTACAACAAAGCCTAGAAATACAAGTTATCCGAATAAAAGGTACACTTTTTCAAGTTTGCATATAGTTTTTCCTTTCTTAGTACACCTAAAACCGATTTCAAATTCTCATTGTGCTCTTCCAAACTTTTGCTAAAAACCATAATATCATCAAAGTAGACAACCACAAACAAACCAATAAAATGTCTCAAAACATGATTCATTAGTCTCATGAACGTGCTGGGTGCATTAGTTAATCCAAAAGGCATGACGAACCACTCATAAAGACCATGTTTTTGTTTTAAAAGTTGTTTTCCATTCATCACCCTCTTTCATTCGAATTTGGTGATATCCACTCTTAAGATCAATTTTAGAAAAGACACAAGAAGCTCATCTAACATACCATCTAAGCGAGTAATTGGGTGTCTATACTTTACCGTGATATTATTGATGGATCTACAATCAACACACATGCGCCAAGTTCCATCCTTCTTAGGAATTAGTAAAACAGGCACGGCACATGGACTAATGCTCTCACGGATATATCATTTCTCCATCAGCTCACTCACTTGCCTTTGCAACTCTTTGGTCTCTTCCGGATTGGTTCTATAGGTTGGACGGTTTTGAATGGATGCTTCGGGTACAAAGTCTATTTGATGCTCAATCCCTCGGATTGGAGGTAGACCACTAGGTTTCTCATCCTGAAATTCATCTCCAAAATCCTGCAACAAAGAAGAGACACCACTAGGCAAACCGGGTTCAAGGTTAGTAGAACTTATAAAGACCTCTTTATACATAAGTACAAATATAGGCTGATGTGAAACCAAAACTCTCTTTATCTCACTTGACCTCACAAAGAATTTTTGGTGTTTTCTCTCTTTTCTCTCTTTGTGTGTTTCACTCTTAAGCTCACTCTTTTTTAGTGTTTCTCTCTCGATCTCATTCTCTTTTTGGTGTTTTGTGTTTGAGTCACTCATATCTCTCTTCTCATGTTGCTTTAGAAACAAATAATCCCGGTAGATCTCATTAGGAGTCATAGGAACAAGTGTAACCGTTTTCCCCTTATAACCAAATGAATTCTTGTTGGTGAAACCGTCATGAACAACTTTCCGATCAAACTGCCACGGTCTCCCAAGAAGAATATGCCCAACCTCCATTGGCACAATATCACATATCACTTCGTCCTTATACTTCCCAATGCTAAATGGAACTACAACTTGCTTTGACACTTTGAGTTCTCCAAACTCACTTAACCATTGAAGCTTATACGGCTTGGGATGTTTTCGAGTAGTCAATCCTAGTTTCTCCACAATTGTAATATTCGCCACATTCGTACAGCTCCCTCCATCAATTATAAGACTACACACCTTATCAAGAACAAGACATCGCATGTGGAATAGATTCTCACGCTGCATGTTCTCCTCTAGTTTACCTTGCACACTTTAAGACCTTCTAGCTACCAAAAGATCACTTTTGGCTGCAGGTAACTCTAGCTCATCTTGAGATGCCATAAAATCTGAAACCACTTCTTCTTCGATTTCGTACTCTCCATTGGCTCTAAGTTTTATTACCCTCTTGTTTGAGCATTAATTTGCATATTGTCCCCTGCCATGACACTTAAAACATTGTACATCACGATTTCTTGTAGAAGAGGGTTCAACTTTACCTTTGACCTCTTGTCGGCTAGTATTCGGTTTGGATTCAAATTTTGGCTTTGGAACAATTTTGTCTTCGCGTGAGTAGATAGGACGTAGAGTAATAGAACTCATGCCATAAGGTTGACGTGTGATACCCTTCCTCTTGAGCTGCTGCTCCACCAAGATAGCCTTATGCAACATATCTTCCAATTTTACATAGTGTTGCATCTCTACTTGGTCTTGCATCTCAGGATTCAAACCACTAAGAAATCTGGCCATGGTAGCCTCACGATCTTCGTCTATATCGGCTCTCATCATAAGTATTTCCATCTCTTGAAAATAATCATCAACACTTCGGTTGTCTTGCACCACTCTCCTAAGTTTATGATGTAACTCTCGGTGATAGTGACTAGGAACGAACCATTGTCTCATCAAGGTTTTCATGTATTCCCAAGTCACAATGGGTCTTTCTCTATTTCTTCTCCTGCTTGTCACCACTTCATCCCACCAATTAATAGCATAATCATAAAATTCAGTGGCTGCAACTCGTATTTTGTTGAGCTCGGAAAAGTCTTGACAATCAAAACGAGTTCAATCTTTTTTTCTCATTCGAGATAGACATCTGGATCGTTCTTTCCTTGAAATGATGGAATTTTCAGTTTAAGTCCCCTTAAATTATCTTTAGTTCGACCTCTTTCTTCCCTAGCTCGTCTAGGTCTCCTTCTTCTCGAGTTAGATGAGTGTTCATCTCGACCATAGTAGTCAACACCGCCTCTTTGTACTTCCGCCGGTGGTGGATCTCCTTGTACGTTAGGCAGCCAAGGTTGTTGCCTAAGTGTTATCTCATTTTGAACTTGATCCAAACGTTCATTGACTGCTTTCATCTCAACTCTCAACAAACGGGTCATCTCTCCCATCATAGCTCAAATTTGGAGATTCGAAATTCCTTGTATTTGCTCACCCTCCAGATTGGCGTTATTGTCGTTTGACATACTTGGAACCTGTAAAAAAGAAGATTTGTTCATAGAAAAATGCCTCACAATTTCTCAAGTGTTTGACACACAAGTGTTTCCCTTAAATTATTGGTTTTTCTCTCAAATGTTCTCACAACCTTACGCCTTTTTTCTCTCTTTTTGAATCTCAAAATGTTCTTAGAGAACTAATCAAACACTCTTTGATTTGCTTTTCCCAAGGGTCAATGATCTAACAAGTATCACACAACTCAAGTATTTAGATAGATTTTGGTACACAAACAAACAACGAACAAGATTTTTTTTTTCTTTTTTTTTCTTTTTTTTCTTTTTTTTCTCTTTTTTTTCTTTTTTTTCTTCCTTTTAGATATTCCTTTTTTCTTGCTTTTTTATTTTTTTTAATTAATTAAGAAGAAAATATAAAATAATAGAAGTTGGAAAGATAAAAGATGAAAAGATAGAAGATGAATAGATAGAAGATGAAAATATAGAAGTTGGAAAGGTAGAAGATGAAAAAGATAGAAGATGAATAGATAGAAAATGAAAATATTAACTAACTTGGAAGTGTGCTCTAATACAAAATAACGCGGAATCCTGAAGGAATCGTCACTCCAAATTGTGAGGATAGTCCTTGGTCTTCAAAGAACTTGAGTAACCCCAACCTTAGGTATATCAAACCTAAGATTGTTGTTGTTTCAACTCGCCTTCAAATTGAGCAAGGTGGTGGAACCACGGAATGTTGACTCAATTAGCCCCCATCTTTAGTATATTAAACCAAAGATTGTTGTTGTTTCGACTCACCCCTTCACGCCAATGGCTATGAATGGCCACATAATTGTGATGGAAATTACTTAATAAACCAGTTTGATCCCTTGGATATGACACACCAAGAAAGATCGAAAAATTCACAAAGAACAAAAGAGAATCACTCTCAAATTTATTGGTAAAAACTTGGATCCTCACAAATGAGAATTACATGAGTTTATAAAGAAAAGAAAGGACTCTCTAGATTCCTCTATACTTATTGAATGTCTTAAAGATGAAGAGTAACGACTACTAAATAAATGACAAGTAAATGTCACAATTTATTATGACTTGAATGAGAAGGACTCTTGAACTTTTGGCCTCCAAAATATATTTTAGTCTTCCAAATTCGTCACTATTTATGGGCTGGACTTTAAGGCTTGATTTAGGACTTCTCTTGGACTTGTAGAAGGCTCAAAATGGTTTGGGCTTGACAAGTATAAAGTCCAATGGATTCCTTATGTTGTTATTTGTCCAAAAGGTCTTGAATAAATCCACAAATTCTCTCCTTGATTTGTTTAGCCTGTGATCTTGTAATTGGACCGATTGGAATCTCCAAAACTCTCTCGTGATCTTCATTGCTTAGCTCCAAGTTCTCCTTAACTTCCTTGCTGCTTTCCATGATCATATCATGATATATCACTTAACACCTCTCATTTCTCTTTAAAAGTAGACTTTTTTTAAGTCAAAAAGTAGATGAGGATCAAATTTACGCAACTCATACTTGAGACATAAAATTTTTCAATTGCAAATACTTGAGGAATAAATAGGCTAGTTTCCCTGAAAGTATAGGATAATAACATCAAGTTTTAGCGAAAGGAAAAACCAAACATTGTTGACAAGGAATATGCATTTAACATTTTTGGATTGATATAAATCAGTAAAAATATTAAGTGACAATAATGTAGCTGCTTGCAGTATAATAAAACTCTACTTCCTTCACAAAACTTCATTCTCAAATGTTTCCAAGCGAATGTTGCTCTAGAAGAATAAGAGCTACAATTTCAACCAAACAAATACAAGAATATCAATTCCTAATAAATGGAAGTATTGTGTTTGCTTTTTATGTCTATCAAATAAATATAACAAATACAGACAATGGTGAAGTTGTAGCACTTGAGGTTCGAATCTTCATAGAGTTTACAACTAACACGTAAGGGATTGTAGATAATCGACTAAAGCTAAAGAAGAGACGTGGTATTTGGTAAAACTTAAGACTAACAACTTAAATGAAAGCAAAAGAAATAAAACAAGCAAGTTTGAATGATTTATAGCAATGGATCTAAGGCTAGGCAATTGATAGAGGGGATAACAAATTATTCAAATATAATACGGTTCACAACACAAGCACCATCCTAGAACATGAGACTCATTCAATCTACGTCAATCCACTCTCGTGGCATTAACCTCTATGCAAGCAATAGGATAACAAGCTCACAAAGACCATTCTCCATCCTAACACTCAGCTCTCCCTAAATAGGGAAGTAAAACCCACAAAAAGGTTCTTTCAAGACTTTCACCGAATACCTCTCGGATGATATCTTTCTTTCCATCAAGATTACTAGTTAATTAAACAGAACGTAGCATTAAGAATATTTTAAGTGGAGGATCAACAACAGTGAAAATAAGAATCATTTATTAAACCCTAGATCTACCTAGCCTTCAACCCACTAGAAGACTACTCAAACAAAG
>JAKUCM010004829.1:0-30713 GCA_023374145.1 Lepidium sativum | reverse complement strand
TTGCTATAGTAAGAAAATCAGGACCTATACAAAGAAAGATCAGATTAGCCATTTGCATAAGTAGAACAAAGGTAATGACTAAAATTCCAAGAATAATTTACTAGCACGAGTTTAGGTTAACTATTGGCCAAAGCAAAGTTAGAGACCCAAAGTTGTGTTCAAGAAATTTTAATGATCATTCCACATGATCCAAAGCCTCGATCGATGTACTGTTTAATCCTTATCATACTTGATAAGAGCAAAGAACAATCGATAGACATAGAAGAAGCCGCCTTTTCACATAACTTAGCTATATATAAGGGTCCATAAAAGTCAGAGTAGAAAAGGAAAAGCAAAGACAGCACTAGTAGTTAAGATAGTACCTTCCAGCTACCACGGTATTTAATATGGTATAGAAATCCAGGTTCTCTGAATATTCTACTTCCTAGGAAGAACAACAAGACAGTCAGTTCTAGAAAGAAAAAGTAATCAAACAATAGAGAGTGAAGTAAGACACATACACACACCAAGTCTGAAACAGCAGTCTGTAAATTAGGGGACCAGTTGACCATGTAAGATCCTGCAACAAAATTATGCCTCAATCATTGAGCTTCGTATGAGTACAAGACATCAGTACTCACAGATACGACAAAAACAGAATATATAATAGCACACCTTGATAGATCAATCCCTTGTCATGAAGCTTCACGAAAGCCTCAATAACAGCTTCTACAAAATCGGGTAGAAGAGAATCAAGATAAATTACAGAATGAATCCAAGATGTATATAGATATAATTTGAAAGCAAGACCAGAGAGGAACATCAAGAACCATGTAAATACAGCATAATATTTTATTTGCCGTAATTTTTGGGTTCTAAACTACCACTCAAAATAATATAACGTCAACTGTGAGCACCACCCAAAGTTTGCTTTAAGAATCACCATGAAGATATGGAAACTAAGGAAAGATGCCTTACGACTCATTTGCTCATCAAGAGTGAAGCGCTCTCTACTCCAATCACAAGAAGCACCAAGTCTCTTGATCTGATTTGTGATGGTTCCGCCATACCCTGGGAAAACCACACAAACTCTAATTCCAGCCTTACCCTAATATTATAAGATACACATACAGTAAACTTTATCTTATAATGAAAAGAGTTTTCCTTCAACATGGTACAAGAACATCAGATTATATTTGGAGTTTTGAAATAAAATATTTTGAAGTAACTCATTACAGAAATTAGATAGCATACTTTTCCCTTCCATTCCCAGACTCTTTTAGTAAACTCATCTCTACCTAATTCAACTCTCTTAATGCCTTCTGATGCTAGCATCTTTTCCACGACCAACTTGTAAAGAAATTATAGTAGCTTTAGTAGGAGATTGAAGAAACATTCACCTAACGTTGCTATCATTATCTAGACAAAAAAAAATAGTCTATAAGGAATGGACTTCTTATAAAGAAAATGGGAGAGATTGGTATAGGAACAAGAGCAAATGGAGTAGGGAAGAAGTAGATGTAAAAATCACAGTTAGCACAAAATAAAACATGCAAGCATTGAAGGAAAGACCACGCAAAATTTGAAGTTTGAATGGGGAAATGAACCAGAGTGGCAATACCAGCATGATCAGTCCCGGGAAGCCAAAGTGTTGGCCTCCCTTTCATCCTATTGTATCGAACCATAATATCCTGTAAAAAATAGAAACAAAAAGTGATGAGAAAGCAGAACCATAGCCTAACCCAGGTAATGCACAGAAATTACTAGATAATCTTTCAAGTCAGCTTAAAAAATCGGATCAACTGAAAGTGCCTAAGAAACTGCTCATATATACACAGATGCGAGCTAAAAGCTACACAAAGAAACCAAGAAGCTTAAACAAAAATAGTAATAGAATACCCAAATGACTGTCAATTATCTCAATATCGATTCCACAACCTCAAGAGTGACAAACATTGCATGCCCCATGTGCAGAGACCCAGTAACATTAGGAGGTGGCATTGGTATCACAAAAGGGCTGCCTCCTTGGTCAAAATTTGGCTTGAAGTACCTTGCGACTCCCACCTAAAAATGCCCAAGTCCCATATATCATCAGAATTATTATCAACATTGTGATATCAAACTCATAATAACCCAAAATAAACCAGCGGGAAGTTACCATTTGTATATTTTCTCCTCCGAGGAAAAATCAAAGGTCTTGGATGTCTCAGGAGAAGTAAAGACATTACTTTTAGACGCGGCAACTGCCATAGAAAAGAGGAATTCGAGAAACTGTTACTGAAAGTAGAGGGGAAGCTCACGTAAAGGACATACGAATATACAATTGCTTATCCTCATGAGAACTGTTCACCATTTATACATAAGAATTCGATTCTAAGATGGCATACCTGAATAACTTAGTTATATAAGACAGTCTAGTTCTTAAAACAAACAAGTATAAAATCCGATTACTATTTCTCGAGGCGATGAACATACCAGACAAAGAGAATTTGCGTTGCGAAAAAACTTGAATCCAAGCGGGATGGGGATATTAATCGACGGCGTCGGTGAGTGAAGAACAGAGTGTTGAGCTGGAGAGGAAAGCTGGGAGACAAAAGAGTAGTAGTAGCTGTGGTAGATAGAGAGAAAGCCGTATGGAGAATCATGGCAGATTTTGAAGAAACGCCCCGCAACTTCCCGAGAAAATATGGGGAGAGAAATTTAAAAAAAAACTCCCAGGAAAAAAGATAAGTGCAGAGGAAAAATGGCAATTTTGTAATTGTTGCTGATTCTATATGCTCACATACAGTAAATATTTGGCTCTTGGTAATAATTTGCAGATGACTCAAATTGAAAGTTCACTTACCTTCCTCGCCTTATATCAAATTTTGTTGCAAGTTTTTGATGTTTTTTGTGTTTGTATTTTGTATTTTTTATTGTATAATATTAAAGGGTATATTATTATACCATTTGGCATACATTACAAAAACTGAAATTCTGCCTAAAAACAACAAAGAACAAAAAATAAACTACAAAAACCAACAAACGAGAAACTTTGCTGGTATTTTGTATGCCTATATGCAAACTAATTCTCCAATGGTTTGGCAAAGTATAGAGTTTACTATATAAGCAATGTATTTATAATATATGTAACTTTTGTAGAAGATACGATTATATAACGTTTGTACATTTAGTAGAGAATACAAATAAGATGATATTTGAAATCAGCATCTATCTCTCTCAAGTCTTAACCCATCACCTTTGGTCTCCAACCAGCAATTACATCCTCTGTTTTGTGCTCGCGTATTCACAAAAGATTCCCTTGAGAAAACATTCTGCAAATCATCATAGAGAGGTTGCTTAACTGAATGAAAAGAAATGATCGAAAGAGAATGTGGTTGCAGTTTTGCAGAGAACAACATCTAATGACTAGCTCGGTTTTTCAGAGATATACCTCCATGTACGATATAAGGAAGGGAAGCGAATCTGGAACAGACCAGTTCTTGTAATGTCCCAATGCGATCTTCATGTGGTATAATTTTGGTCCTAGAGACAAATCTGCTGCTGATATCTTCTCTCCGTTTATGAAAGGGCCCTTCACGTAAGGAAGAAAAGAGTGGTAAATATATGTTTTGTTTGACAGTTAGAATAATCTACTATAAGATCATCAGAACAATAACTAATAACCGAAGACTAGTTATTGAAGAGATCAATACCAAAAGAGCTTACATTTTCTTTGATATAATTGTTGAATGTACTAAAGCTCATCCAATAAAACTTGCTCACTTCCATCTCCCGAATTCTTGCTCTTAAGAAAACCAATAAATGTGGAGAAGATCTTCGACCCACTACAGAATTAGATCAAAAGTCCAAACAAAAATTATTAACTAAAAGTAAGCAAAATGTCAGATGAGACCTTTTTCAGTCAAGAAAACCACTAACAATTGCATAAGACCAAGAAGAAAGAAAGAAAAAAGGAACGCTTACACTGAAGCCTTTCGGGTGGAGTTGCTAGAGGAGGCTCGGGATACTTCTCCTCCAAAGACTGTGTTATAACATCTGAATCTGGAACCCATTTCTCATCAAACTTCACCACCTGGGACTTTACCTTCCGGACTAAGTTGTAAGAACCTAGAAACATTAAACAAGAACACAACACATTGTAAGCAAACAAAAGGAAATCAATGAAGCCATTAATCAAGAAGTATGTCTCTTTCAAACGCATAAAGTAAGGAATATATATAACTCACCATTCTGGCTTGTTAGTCAAATCCACCATTTTCATGTCATAAGGAACATGCTTCTCCTCCAAAGTCAGCAACACCCTCTGGCAAAAAGGGCCTACCAACAAAAATTTATATTTAACTCATAAAATTATCCTCAAAACAAGCCAGCAACTAGACAAAAAGAAATCTGAATTTGCATATTATACATTTAGACAGTTGATACAATTTCATTTGAAAATCTAACAAACACTATATGCAACCTATCAAATTTCGCACGGAAATTCAAAATTGCAGATTTCTTAAGTTCTGAAGGTCAAGAATCTACCTACAAGAGAAAACTGAGCTAAACAGGTATCAAATTGCAGCTCTATCATCCAAATTTTCGGAATTGTGAGGATAGTGTCAGATTCCTAACCCAAAGCAACAATCTAAGCACCAACGTAGGTAACACGAAATTCCAAATTGAGTGAAACAGAGATCAAATTGCAGCTTATCATCCACATTTCAGAGTTACGGAGAGAAGAGAGAACTAACAGTCGCCGAGCTTGTTGGGTGTGGTGATGGAAGCTTTGACGCAGATTTCGAGAGGACTCGCCGCCATAGCCATCGTTCGAAACCGAACCAGTCCTTCCAGGTTTAATCGAACCGCACCGCTTGATAAAAAGCAACGCGGCTAAGTGAAGGCAATAATACAGATGTGGTGCTTGGTTGAAACCTGAGGCTTATCATTTTTCGTCTGTCGTTAGTTTCCAACTAGTCCGATAAGTCATGAGAATAATCTGGAATATCAGCTAACCACCATAATGGGCCTCAATTTCCTCAATACTTAGCCCAATTTTATTTTAATTACAGCAGCCCACTACCGTAAAAACATTTTGTAATTCCCTTTTTTTTTTCTTTTTTTTTCAACTTCTTTTGTTTCCTACCTTAACTTGAAAAACTTTACAAGCGACATTGTTTTCAAAAGTTCAGATTACTTTTTAAGACATTTGATTTGCAACACGCAGAATACCATTAAAAAGAATCGAATCTAGTTACCAATCTGAATATTTAGTTTGACATCAAAGTTTTAATCATATAATATTCATTATATGAACAAGACTAAAACATAGAAAACAGAATTCAAAGAAGTTTAAACCACTGGCTCGCTGGATCACACGAAGCATCTTTGGTCAAACACTTGCAAGGGTTAACGACGACGCTATTTTCACGTTCATCCACATCAAGACAAAGCAACAATCCATTACTTGTCGTGAACGACAAATGCATTTTAGTAGCTGAGATTTGGTCTAACTTAGAACACTTAGTACCAACATTAAGCTTCACCTTTTGTCCAACAAAATTTGGAGCTTCAACACACATGTTATTGATCCAAAGAATGCCTTCGTTGGGATTAAATTTCCAAGAGTCAGATTTAGGGCATGGTCCTAATCGAAGCAATAAGTCTAAACTGTCTAAGGTATGATCGGTGACACAATGTCCAGTTAATGGATGGAAGAGAAAGTTATTGTCGGGTCGCAATCCTGGTCCTGCAAAATATAAATGATCATAATCAAAACCGTAATCATTTGGTCTATTAAGGAAACATTCCAATAATGATGGTTGGTTAGTGTAACAATTTGGAACCAAACAATATAGAATATATACACTAATTTGTAGCATATATTATGACTTCGAGTTATAAAATTTTTGTAATCCAAAATCAAATAATTGGCGTTTCTTCTATTAAGCTATAGAAGTATATATAAGAAGAAATCTGACCTTTAAAGGGATTTTGAATTCCTGAGAGTTTTTGCAAGAAAGTATAGTTTCTTACGTCTTTCCAATTACCATCCAAAATGCCATAATACTCAACCATATCGGTTTTACCGATTCTCAAATAATAATCTCCGGTTAACGCCCAAACCGCCCAATCCAAATCATTTTCAGCCTCCCAAGCTACTAAACAATTCATAAACCGGTTTCCGCTGACGTCATTGCCTCTTTCATCAGCCCCAAACTCACTCAAGATCAAAGGAAAACCTCTCTCGAGCAAGAATCCTCCGTTGTGTGTCACTTTTTCGATGTTTTTGGCGCAGAAATCATTAGGGTTGTGTTTTTCCCACGAGCCTCTCCCATCGGTGAAGCTGTACCAATGGAGCTCAAAGACGAGTTTGTCGGTGAAGCTGACGTTGATGGATCGGTCACGAAGGAAGGAAATATTTGTGTCGAAGTCGATGCCGGAGATGATGACTAGTAAATTAGGGTTTGCGGTGTGCACTGCTTCTGCTCCTTGTGGCATGAACCTTCACGTCAACATTATTAAACGCATGCTTGCGTGCGATTCACGTCAACAATAAACCATTAGCAAATGGTGAAAAAACTAATTCATATATTTTACATTCATGTATCAATTTTCATAGATGTTGCCCTATTTATTTCGTGATTGCTGGCGACCCTGATCAAAATTTGATTTTTTGGTTTGTTTGATTGTCAAGTCACAGACGACACAAAATAAACAAATTTTAGTTGAAATACCTGGTCGCAATCGCCAACAACCAACAAACAAACATGACCGTTATAATAGTTAGATCCAGGATCAGCCGTCGTTCATACCGGAATAATGACATAAAATATCCTTACCATTAGAAATCAGAACTAGGACACACAAGGATAGTAGCTTTATACATATTTGGAAACTAGTTAAAGGTAGTATATATGAGGAATGTACCTGAACCAGAGGTCGGGGTAATCTCTTGTACCACGTGGCTCGTTCCTAAGGCTCATGGCAATGACATTAGTGACATTTCGGAAAAGAGTAGCCATCTTCTTTAAGCCCTTAGCCCAGACGAGAGGATCAAAATTAGGGTAACCGAAGAAAGCGTCGAGATCATTGTCGCCGCAGCACCAGCCCGGCGTTGTCAAGTGGTTATCTAGTATCACCATCACTTTGTTTTCTCCTAGGTTCCATACCACTTCCTGATTAATTATATCTTTAATATTAAACATGTATATAATTTGGAATATAGGTTTTATATTTTGGTTCATTTTTTATCCTTTCAAAGTAGTTGGCATTTAGATAGTCCATCAGTTTTGTTATGCACGATCCGGATTAAAAAAAAAGAAGGCAATGTTCTAAATGTAAATTTACCTGGAATGCACTGAGAAGAGGAAGATGAAGTAAATTGGGATTGTGAGTTTGAATACCAAGAACATCTTCAAACAACTTAAAGCTTTCGAAAGAATGTTTAACCGTAACATTAAGTGCCAAAGTGTCATTAGTCATCAAATCAAGAGGCCAAGTGAGCCTAACGCAGTTGAAACCTAATGAGACAATCTTTTTGGAGATGGAGTCTAATGGTTGTTTGCTTAACCCTTCTGCAACTGCTGGCTGGAGATGAGCCGGCCAGTTCACGCAAGCTAACTTCACCCTTTGGCCTTTCTCGTCCACGATCCATCGAGACTTTGTGGAGAGAGGGTAGCTTGTGGTTTGCGTTGATATCGAAGAAATGAGTAAGAAGAAAAAACAGAAATAGATGGATCTCGCCATCTTTGTATTTCTTGATTTTCTTTTGGTTTTGATTATTTCGTAATTGAATTTTATTTGTAATTTATATTGCATAGAAGTTGGTTTAGTTTTTGGTTTTTGGCAGATTATACGTGTTTATGGTTACATGTTTTTTTTCCAACGTAATTAGAATAATTGAAGAAAAAAACAATAATAGAGCATATGTGTAATTATCAAATTCTAGGTCTATTCCCCCAAAATACTTTACCAAAGTCGAAAGTAATACTGTTTTTATTACATTATTGTGAAAAAAAAATTGTAGAATTCTAACAAAAGAACGATTATAGGTCGTCGCTTGTCCCGTAATAGAAGTTTGGGACTTCAGAATGTCCCATTGTTTTGAATATTCAACTGTTGGGATAAAAAAAACTAAAAAAGAACTCGTGTGTTGACAGTCTCAATTATGTCAAATGAAATTGGCATCTAGTGAACAGCCTTAATTAGATTCATGGACACTAAGTTTTATGATTCAGCTTTCATTAAATAATTCAGACAAAGCAGTTGAGTTTGTCTGAACAGATTCATGCTTTCTCGATATGAACACTTTGAGATTAAAGTACACTTGCAATGGAAATATTGGAACTATTCTTAGGAACCAAAGGCCACTCTTTGCACAAAATCTGGACGTCTTTTTGAGGGCATGCGAATAAGTCCTGCAATCTGAAGTTCCATGACAGCTCTGCAAAATCGAGCTCTGTTGGAAACAAATGTTAAGGAATAAAAAAATTCCATGTCAAATCTTTGGTCGTGCATTTACGTAGATACCCTGCAAAATTAACAGATAAACAACGACGAACATTGGTAAATCACCGATTTCTAACCGTGTTTCCAGTGCTTATCAGAGCCACTTAGGAGATTAAAGAATCAACTCATACGCATCTGAATACCAAAAAAGGATACTGAATTAGAGCATCAGCAGGTGCTTCAGGTTCTTCGCACATCTCCTTTCGTTTCTTCGATTTTGAAGCTGTCTTAGATTTTTGGTTAGGTTTACTACTCCGGGGAACAAGTATCGTCTTAAATGATTGATACCAGTCATGAAGGTTAATAACATCAGCGTGCTCTTGCGCCAGCGTATACCTATTCAATCAAATATAAAAGCCTTCTCATTGCAATACATATTGAAACAAAAAAAGGAGAAAGAAGCCAGCTTGTGTTCATGTGTATATGTGTTCTGAAGATAACTTGTGACCAACAGGCATCTGTCAAATCATATTCTGGACAAGAAAAAGTAAGATCAAAGGATTTGTCTCAAGAAAGACAACATGAGAATGCAAGTAAGTAAAGGAAGACTCACAAAATCGATGTATCGTGCATAGCAGGCAATAGAGTTGTGCCTCTTTGGCTGCAGCACACACAGTGGAGTATATTGTGAGATTCCAGTAGATCTGATTGGATCCTGCCTCTCGGGTCTCCAAATAAAGCCTAAAAACAGATATAAACATCAGATACAGGGGGGAAAGAGAGAAACTATATCACAATGTCAATCGTTTAAAGAATCAATTTTAAAAAAGAAATGATGCTTAGACTCTCAGAACTGATCTCTAACTGGTTTGCTTTAATTTGATGAGAATGACTCCACAGTTGAAACATATAATAATTGATTATCTGTTATAAAACTTTCAAGTAATGGAAGTATAAGTGTATACAAAAGGAATAGGGATGCTACAGACTTACAGATTGAAGTTTATCGACATTCTTGAAACATAAAATTTCATGGAAAGGTACACTCTCAACTGGCTTCATATATTCCCTGTTCCATACAAAACATCTTAAATGAAAACATTTTAAATTACTGAAGTCAAATCAAAAGCCGCACTGAACAAGCAATGTAGCGTTCAAGGACAGAGATAATAAGACTCTGTGACAAAGGAGATTTCACCTAAGCATGAATTCTATGCTTGCAGCAATCTTATCAGTAATGGCTTTATGCTCCTTTTCAAGCTTTGAATTGCTCCGGGATGCATGCTTTCTGTCACATCAAAGTGAAACTTTTATTTTCATAATACAGGGTTACTGAAATAAGTAACAGAAACTAATGAAGGTAGAGGAACTTATTTATATAGAAAAGATAAAACATTGGCTATATAAGACACCAAGTTTCCTCATCAATTATTTCCCATACGCAAGAACCATGGGGGCAAAGGAAAATATATCTCAAGATACAAACTTTTCAAGAAAAGTTGCCAGAAAAAAACCGGAAATTAAAAGGAAACTATCTAAGCTCATACTTGATGCTCGATCTGAAATGACAACAATTGTTAGAGATTTACTTTGGGCTGCTGGGAAGTCCTTGTCTCTGACCAGCTGCTTCCAAGGATCTCATGAATGGATGCAATTCCATTACTTTTTCATTGATCTAACAGCAGAGCACAAACAAGTTACAAGCTCATCTAAAACTACCATGTATTTACAAGGATGGATAAACATATAACACAATTTCTCTAACGCTTGCTATCCAAAAGGATGCTGAAAGAATCACTTTTTCACAATCATTATTTACGTGGTATCTCCAATTCAAGCAATATTTTCAGGCAAATACAAAGCAATTTGCTCCACACTAGGGGCTATAAGAAGCATGGAAACAGTTTCGATGCTCTATAGCTCAAAAGAAATGAAAGAAGACTACCCAAAAAAATTTTAAAATATTTTTAAGCACAAATGAAGTTTAAATCACATAAAATATGCAAGTCAAGAGCAACAATTAAAATCTTGAGTGTTTTTATTTTATTATTACCTCACTGAACCCCACGGTGAGATTTTCCCAACGTTTCAACAAGATAGACAGTTGTGATGGTGAAAGATCCCTGGAAATATTTGAATGCAAGAGCTTCAGAAATTTTGAGCCAAGTTCCTTGTAAAAATTTTAACACAAGCTCTCAATGACCTCAGAATTTTTGGGCCAAATAACTCAAGAACAAAGAAATTTATTAATCAATCTAACTAGATTAACAAAAACTAGTCATCAGAATCTTGTTCCACAAATTTGGCAACATAACGTAAGTACACTAAGACGCCATCTGAACAGATTCATCAGAAAAAATATATCAAATCCATAAGTTTACGAGACTCCTTGGCTGCTATTATGTGGGAGAAAAATCTCACGTTTCTTCCATACAACAGTACTCACCTGAGATTGTGCAGAACACGTCTGATAACACTAGTACGTCCTGGATCGTGACCTTGACAGTTGACAAACGCCGAAGGTGAGAAGCATTTCAAGTAACGTGCTTCTGGGTCAAGTGTCTCACAGAATATGTCTAGCAATCGAAATTTATCAAACTTTCCAGCTTCAAATATGCACTGCAAAACAGTATACAAAGACTTCGCTCAAATTTCTCCAGGAAGCAGAAAACGCTCTTATCAGATGACGGACATAACTGCTTCGTAAATCATCCTTTGATGTATAATACGAAAGCATAATATGCATCAAGAGTCAAACTAAACCGACAGAAAAGCGTATCATGAGAGACGATTAAAAAATAACCTTCACCTGAGAGATGGAGAAAAAAAAGGTTTAAAATTAGAACTCAAAATTCATCAACCTGAGGATAGAAAGTGCAAGCTCCAAGATATTTCTATCCCCCTTAAAATGTTTTAATCATTGAAACAGTTTTCCCACGATTTCTATCTAAATTATATATAGTATGAGAAATTATTTTCACAGACAAATGACATCCAAGTCATGCAAGATGAGGAAAACGCTCTTTCTGTAATGGTGAACCGTAAAAAAGAGAGAACTCACCAAAACTACTATGCTCCAGGGATTTGGCATCCTTTGCAGGTCTGACAAAAACTGAGGCAGCATTTCAAAAGTACTCCGAGTAATTTTATTCCTAGTCAAATTTTTATAAGCAGAAATTAGTGCATCTGATTTTCTAATAGTGCACGAGCTCCAACAAGGATAAACCTTGTCATGAAGTCCAAAACCTCTAACTTGCTCATCAGTTCTTCCAATATACCAATATAGAAATAAAAGATGATACAAAATGATGAGTTCTCCGTAATACCTTGTCACAGATGGCAAGTCGAAGGCATGTTTCATTTTTGCTTCTGTCAACAGTTCAATACTTTCACCTGACAGCTTTATAGGAAAAAGTTTACTTAGAATATAGCGAATTGCACTTTATTATACATGTGAAGTGGAACTTATAGACAGGTACATCAAGCATACCTGATTAATAGCATCTTGGCAAAAGTGCTCGAGCATGATGCTTAAAGGCTCTAATGAGAAATGCTGTAGACAAGCTATCTGAGAAACGAATGTAAATCCAAATAACCACCTAAGAGTATGAAATCCAAAACAAGTTAAAACCTAAAACAGCCGAAAAAGTTGAGCTAGAAACCTTGAGAGTTCTAACAAAAGATGTCAGTGTTCCATCTTGGCACAAGAAGTAACTTCTCATAAAAAGCGCCACTTTATGGCTAACAGTGAAACCAGAACACTGCTTTAAAAAAACAGCCTCAAGAACTGCATCCATCCGTTCTGCCGGAGAACTCAGAGTGAACTTACTAGCACAAAGTCTCTGCAGCGCGTTCACTGATAGTATCTTTCTTGGTGCGTCATGTGCTGTGGACACACCCATTATTAAAAAAATTGGAACTTTGACTGCCCATTCACTGAATAGAAAAACAAATGAAAGAGCAGGTTATCACAGTTGACTGATAATGACTTAACTGAAGATAGATTAAAAACAAGGTTTCTTAAATGCAAAAACTTATTAGTCCAGTGAGCAAAAAAACCTTAACATGATACAATGTAAGTGTTGCAAACATAGAGATGTACTCCTACCTCAATACAAGAATTAAGTCCGATAGGACAGGTCCACAGCATTTCTCTGTATCATCCACAATTATAACCACAGGATTGTCATGGTTTTTGTTTTCTCTGTACCATGATGCGAGAATGGTAACATCAGCCACCTGTTCAAAATTCAAGAAAAGAATTCAGTGGATGCACTTATTGTGCAACTAATCTACAAAACTAAAGGATATGAAAGGCTTCGCAAATTACTAACATCTATGGTTGGCATCACAAACTGGCGTAACAAACCTCTAAGGCAACCTCCTACACCATTCTTGCCTGAGAAGTCCATAGATGAAAGTTTAGCCACATGGCATCCTTGAGATTTCAAGTGCATCTCCAGTTCTTCAAATGTCAATAAATCATCAACCATTTCCAGATTTCCTGACAATATTGTACGGTTACTATATTGAAGAAGCGAAGTAATAGTAACTGGTTGCTTGTAAAGTTTCTGGAAGTTTAGTAACCCATTAAAACATCATCCAAATGTTACATGGTACCTAAGGACCAACTGTAGTCATAAGTATGGTGCATGTAAAAACTATAACATTGAATACAACACAATATTCCTAGAAATAAATTCCAAATGAAACACTAATCCTTACTGGTGAGGACCAAGGCAGTAAGCAATTGCTTGGAAGAAGCCTGAGTTAAAACAGGATAAGACCGAACTGCTTCCGACAACTTCAGTGCTTCTGATGATATGATCGAATCAAATGACTCCCGTATCCAATCATATATTCCACTGAATACTTTGGAGTTCGAGTCTCTCAGAACATCCTGTAATGGAGAAGGTCGTAATGCAACTTTTATTTTCGGGAGTAATCAAGGTGTAAAAGACCCTAACATTGAAGATTCATATACTGAATAAGTTTAGGAGAAAAGAATGAGACGGACTTCGATTGTCTTCTCGATTTTCGACCAAACAGTCTCGAAAACTTTCAAGCGTAGACTTGAGAAAAAATGACCATCTTCCTCATCCATGCTTTTGACCTCAGATTTCTTAGCAATTTTAGGTGTAGGTGACTCGATCCTACGCTTGCTTTTCAATGTCCCAGTTGATTTCCCATGGAGTTTCCCAGACGAAGCTTTGTGAAGGACAAAAAATGGCTGCCATAAAAACGGAAAAACATCACAACCAGCTCGGAGCCAAGATAACGATGTCCAATTCAAACTTTGAAATTCTGAACGGCTATTCAATGACAAAATTTAGACGGAGTAGAAAGAGAGAGGGAGAGAGAGGACCCGAATATCATTTTCTGCTGTGTCGCCGGAACTGAATGAATCAATGGTTAAAGGTGGCGGAGAATCGGCGACGGTTCCAGGCGCCATGGGAGATTGTCGTTGTGAGAGGTAGCAATCGAGAACGATGAATCCGTTTTAGGGTTTTTAACTAAGGCGTCTGCTTGCATCTCGAGCCGCTCTCTTTTTGGCGGGAAAATGCGCGCGCTGAAGACAGAAGAGATATCTCAAAACTAAACCATATTGGACCGGGAATCGAATTTCTCAGTACGGTATGCAATTGCAAGCAATTTAGCCCGGTTAACTAAATGCAACCATTCAAAATCTACGAGCAAATAGTAACAAAGGGGTTGTTCAGTAATTTTGTATAGATTTTTTTTCTCAACGAAAAGATAAACAAAAAACTTTTCAGCATATCCTTTCTCCTACTCAGTATCATTGCTCAGATCTCTTGGTTTCAATGGCTTCCTGTGTTGTTGCTCCTCTTTCTCTCTCTGGTAATTGATTTCTTTTCGCTTCATATCATCGCTCCTTAGTTTCTTTCTCTATTAAGCTTCCTTTGCTTTCAGCTGAAAGTCAAATTCTTTCTTCACGGATAAAAAATAATCAAAATCAAAATTTCAAACTGACGTTTGTCTATTTGATTATACATCCAGTTCATCTTTCTTTAGTATTATTTCATCTTCTAGAACTCCGATTGAATTAGGAAGAGAAGCTTTTTTCCGATTCGTCATTTGCTAAATGGAGACACTTGTTGAGTCGATCGTACAGATTGGTCTGAATTTTTCAGTTCGGATTACTAAAATTGAGATCAGAATCAATTTTTTTGTACATTAGATAGCTAAAGTACGGAATTTAGCAAAAAGTTAGCTGTTGGGAGCTGTAAAATTTGTAAGAAGTTTTGATGAAAGAGATTCATATTAAAGAGAAACATAGCAGCAAGCTTGCTTCTTGATTCGGTTTGTTGAATCTGGTTACGCAGGTGGGTTTCCATCTCATCATTTCAAAGCAAATGGATTGTCTACCACAAAGCTCAATTTTTTCCGTAAAACCTCTGCTTTGATAATTCAGAAGAATTCAGACCGGACTCGCAAGTTTTCTGTTTCTGCAGAGTATAGGTATGTATCTATGTATGTATACTGTTGAATTGACTTCAAATTCATGCAAACTGAATTCTTCCAAATAATTTCAGAGACGGGAGTAGGAGCGGAGGCGGTGGTGAATTCATAGCTGGTTTTCTTTTAGGAGGTGCTGTGTTTGGCGCTGTAGCTTATATCTTTGCTCCACAGGTACACCTTAACTCTTTGGAAACTGAAATGTTCAATGATTTGTCTATGGAACTTTATTGAAATAAAGAATGATTTGCTTGAGCTTTTGTTCTTGCTTATGCACATTCTAGTGGCAATAACAGACAGTATCTTATGTTATCTCATGACTGTTTCATTGGTTCTTGGAACTATGGATGATCTCTTTTTTTGCTTCTTCTTGCGGTTTGTTGATTCAGATTCGAAGATCAGTTCTAAATGAAGATGAGTCTGGTTTTAAGAAACCGGAACAGTTAGCGTATTACGATGAAGGTTTGGAGAAAACAAGAGAAACTTTGAATGAGAAAATCGGGCAACTAAATTCAGCGATTGACAATGTTTCTTCACGTTTAAGAGGTCGAGAAAAGAACAGCTCTTCACCAAACGTACCTGTTGAAACTGACCCAGAAGTTGAAGCTACGACTTGAACAAACAAAAAGTATTTTTCTCCTTCTTTGTGTTTCATTTCTAACCAGTGTTCATTCCTCAAGGTTTGATTTGGTGCTTCAGTTTTTTTTTTTCCCCTTTGGTTGTTGCTTCTATGTTCTAAGTCCTCTCTACAAGAAAGAACTCTTGCAAAGTGAATATACAACTTTTATTCTTAGTGAAGTTGAATTCTTATTTCGATTCATTCAATTAATTACAGCATTTATTTAACTGAATCCTAAACTAAGTCACAGTGCTTGTGGAGGTTTTGTTCATCGGATTCCTTTAATTTCTTGATGTAAAAAAAAACAACTGAAATGACAAAAAGAAAAGATTTTATATTTACACAAAGTGGATAATGTTTGAAATAATCCGTAAAAGACGAGAAAAAAAAAACGACAAGAGAGATAAACATTGGCCGGTGGCCTCGTCACAAATCCAAAATATCCAAGAAGGAGCCGAAATCAAAAACTTCATAAAGCCAAAGCCTTTCCAAAACACAAAAATACTGAGAAAGCTATCGACAAGATTCGATTCATATTTCTTCAAACATTTTCGTGTTGACCGAAAACAAACAAACCTGCAAATTGCCCATTCACTTTAGGGTTCTGGGTTTCTATTTTTTCTATCAGATGATGTGCGAAGAGATTCTTCCTTTGTCAGATGGAAGACAATGATAAGTTTCCCCCTAAGGTGAAATCACTCCTTTTGTTCCCATTTCGTGATTTTTTGAATGTTTTCTTGGAGAAATTCATGAGGCCCATAGAAATTTTGGTTTAAATAATGTCTGGTTTTATTTAGATTGGAATATGAAGATCTAATTCAATTTCGTGGAGTAGTGTTCTTAGATTCAACGATTATTGTCGATATATATGGATTTACAGGTGTGACCTTATCTGTGAAAGTTTGATTTTTGTCGGTTTTCTTCAAAGGAAGCTTTCCTCTTTGTTGTGAAAAAATGATTATGGTTGCATGTTCTCTTTTCATTTTCACGAATGCCAATTTGACTTTAAAGTTTGTGACTTTTGTTTGTTCGAAGGATTACTATAAGATTCTGGAAGTTGATTACGATGCAACAGAGGAATTGATCAGACTGAATTATCGGAGGCTTGCATTGGTTTGTCAAATCAAAAACCTTTCTTGTATATCTGCTACCATGTGGTTATTGCTTTGAAATTGCATTTTAGAATTTGAAAAATGAAATTATTTGCTTCCACCTACAGAAGTGGCATCCTGATAAGCACAAGGGTGATAGTACAGCTACAGAAAAATTTCAAGAGATCAATGAAGCTTATAGCGGTAAATCTTTCTTTTCTATAGTCGGTGTCTAATAAGAAAGAGCTCATTTCAGCACCCTACATTATGGCAAGTTTCAGTAAACTTCATTGGTAAAAGTAATAGAAGATCGAGAAAGCAGATACTTTTGAGAAAGATTAGGAAGAAATAATGTTTAGCAATCGATGAGAGAACATATTACTTTGAGCCTTCAGCTTTGTCCATTCAATTTCTTAACATTACAGATTTTTAGCTCTATACAGATATTGACACAACTCTGTATAGTCTCCATAGTTTCCATCCTCTGCCTCTGTCTGTTACTAGTTTTCATAATCCTCTATCTTAAAGTTTATGAAGATTTTTTTTATTATGAGTGTCTATTATGTTTTCTATCAGACAGTTGAAAATATGAGAACTGTTGAGATTGGTCTGAATATCTAGCAATGTCTCCAATGAATTGTTTTTCGTATTGTGAATTAGCTTCTACTTCTTTATGGCAGTGCTGATGGACCCAGCAAAACGTTTTGAGTACGATTTCACTGGTATTTATGAGATCCACAAGTATACTTTACGGGTATGTTACACTTAAGAAACCAGTTGTTTTACATTTGGAAAAAACCATGGTCTCTAGATGTAAGATATCCCAACTCATTCTTTCATGCAGGAATATCTTGCCAGATTTAAGGGATTGATACTCACTTGCAATGGACTTGGTATTAGCCAATCATCATCACCATGGTAACAACCTCTTCAGATTATTTGTTTTTTCTTTCGTCCACAATGTCAAAATCTTTTATATCATATCATGAAAGTGTATGTAAGAAGTTGTCTTTAAAACTTTGCATGCAGGACACATCAATTGGCTGAGACCCCCAGCAAAACAACAGATGAACAAGGTGGGGTTTTCTTTGTCTTTCATCTCTTCTTGGCATTGTGAATTATTTCTTCAAACCCCATTCGAAGCCTAATAACTAGGATCTATCTTTTGTACTCCTTATCTTCACAGGATACTGTATAAATTGAGCAGATTTTAGAGGAGCTGTAAAAGTGTACAAAACTGGAGCTGTAGCGCATCTTATGGGGCATTGATGATTGAAATGCTTTAATTAGATCTGTTGTATTGTTTCTGAACCGATGTAGAATTAGAGAAGTTTATATGGTCTCTGGTTTCTATTCATACATTCACACATGACACTTTGGTGATAGTTCAGATCTTCTACTACTACTCATCATTCATCTTGGTTTTTTCGGACTTGAGATCTAGATGGATAATATAATTTATGAGATGAAACCTCAATCTTGGAGATATGTGTATAGGCTCTGCAGTTGTTAAGAGCTAGTGAAGCTTATAGTATGTATATCCATTTGATGCAAACTCAGTAGAAAGCAATTAATGGAGTGTCAACGGAGGGGAATCTAACAATGTCTCAATTTCTGATTCTTTTTTTATTGGGGGGAAGTATCAATCTTCATATACAATCCAGGATAGGATACGAGTAAGATTGAGCATCAGTCACTACAATCCTACAAAAGTTAAGTAAGAATGTTTTCTTTCCGACAAGTAAAGTAGTTCTTTTACAATATACTCTGATTGCTTGTCCAAAGAAATACATAAAGGAACCTAAGAAACACAATAGTACATCAACATCGTAAGAGAATACATACAAAAAATTGATACAAAATTTTGTTAAAGAATGGATTGAAAAAACAATTGGCATAGTGTATGAAAAAATGTACTATTCTTAACTGAGATAAGTCAGTGACCTGAGAACATGGCTTCATATGATAAGATTCAGCTCTTCTCAAAGAATCCCAACTTGGTTTTAACAGACCTGAGGTTTAAGACATCCTCTTGAAGAGAAACCGGATACTGATACAATGTGAGCTTCAAATCTGTGATGTTTGTCAGTAAATCCACTGTGGTGCTATGCAGCTAACACGCCAAAATGCATCATCTCTATAACTTATCCTAATTAGTATGAACATGTCAAAATTAGCTCATTTATAGTATCGTAAAGGTGGCTTGCAAAATCTGAGTCGATTTTACAAGGGGCAAATATCTCATAGCCTGACCCCGATAGAAATATCTTGAAGCTACCTTGAGATACTTAAGCTGATGAAATTAGTCCTAATCTAATTATCCTCACTATACGTAACATTCTTTTGGCAAAATCCCATCTTCTTTCATTTTTCTAAACAGCGCATCTGCTTCACGCCGCAGGCCTTTCTTGTACAATCCTAACATCATTGTAGTGTATGTCCAAACATCAGGCACAAGTCCTTTAACACTGAGGCTACAATATAAATCCCAAGCATCTGCCACTTCACCAACCTTGCACATCCCGCGAATGATGATATTGTATGTAACGATATCAGCATCCATTCCACTCTTTTGCATATCCGCCAATATCGCCAATGCTTTCTCTATCTTTCCATTATCGCATAGACCATGTAACAAAACATTGTAAGTGATAAGATTAGGAGGCACACCACAAAAAAACATCTGTTTGAAGATTTCTTCGGCAACATTAAGTTTACCCACTCGACAATACCCCTGGATAAGAATTGTGTAAGTGACTGTATTTTTAACCACTCCTCTCTGAGACATCTCCCAAAAGAGTTTCATCCCATGCTCTACCTTCTTAGACTTGCAAAATCCATTAATGAGAATACTATAAGTTACTACATCTGGGAAGCAACCCTTGCTAACCATAAAACTAAACATTTGCTCTGCTTCACCTAGGCGACTGTACATGCAAAGCCCGTAAATCAGTAAACTGTAAGTGACTATGTCAGGATTCAGAGATCTTCGAATCATCTCCTCGTACAATTCTTCAGCCTCTAAAAGGTTTCCTTCTTTCACACAAGCATCAATCAACGCATTGAAAGTAAATACATCAGGGTAGATTTCCCTCTTGGTCATATAGCTTACCATTCGAGTAGCATCGCTCCATCTACCCAAATTACAAAGTCCACAAATTAGAGAGTTGTAGGTAACAGCATCTGGTCTAAGCCCATCTTTTTCCATTCGGTTGAAAAGATCCAAAGCGTAATCTACCTGTTTGCTTTTGCATAGACCATCAATGATTGTGTTGTAAATGACAACATTAGGTTCATATCCTATTTCCACAATTTGATCAAACATAGATAAAGCATCATAAATCCTATCCCCGCGACAGAATCCGTTGAGCAGCGAGCCAAACGTGATAATGCTGGGCTCATGGCCAAGTTTAATCATTTTCCCAAGAAACGACAAGGCAAGAGAAAGCTGAGAGCATCTACAGAAACAATTCAACAAGATATTGCAAGTACAGAGATTATGTGGAATTCCCAACATTTGCATCTGTTCCCAGAGATAGATCACAACATCATACTTCTCCATCTTGGAGATAGCACTTAACAATCTACTAAAATCAGCAATTGAAGGAAGAGGGCGACACTGAACCATGTGAAAGAAGAGATCAAGCGAATCATTTAACTTCATAAACTGAATCCCATTTCTCAAAATCTCTCGATAATCACTGCCACCAGAATAAGCTCGTTTCGAGAAACAGAAACAGCAAATGCTAAACGACGACGGAGAAGTTCCAGAGTTACCTTTCTTCAGAAGTTTCCGATGAAGAAAGGACTTGGCTTTCGAAGAAATCATTCTCCTCATGCTTCAAGCTTGGTGTTCGTTCCCAATCTTTCTGTCTCACGAATGAAGCAATTGTCGAGAGAGCTTGAAGGAGAAGTAGTAAACCCCGACTCCTAACCGGTTTAGAATTCACCTGAATTTTTAATTGGGTTTTCGGTTTATTAATTGGGTGTTTCTTTTTCCTTTAAGTCAAAAACGAGGTCGTATTAGTATTTTGGGTAGCCAAATTCATTAATCAAAATGACTGTTTTGAGTCTAATCATAAGATTAAAACGCAACTAAAACTCATAGTAAATGATTTTTGATTCCAATCAAGGACATATTAATATAATCAATAGTAATAGCTCATAAATTAAAACGATGAATAAAAAAGTTTATTGCACATAATAAAAAACGAATAAGTACATGTTTTTTCCGTGAGAAGAAAATAAGTAAATGGATAATAATTCGTCGATTCATATTTTTCTCAAACAACTTTTTCCAATACATAAGTTCAAATTCACCCCAAAACATTTATACTGGAGTATCACTTAAGCAATTTACTTCAAAAGAATCTAAACTTTACATGAAGGGGACAAAATTAGATTAAGCATCCTAATCCCACTCTCTGAATGTTTAGTTTTAACAAAAGCATAATTATATGTTTATAAAATAAGTGAAATAACAAAGAGAGATTTAGTTAAAACTGGCCACTTATCCACCTCTGAAACAAGACAAAACTTTCATCTGGCTTATATTATGTTGTATGTCCACCTCCCTGTAAATTAAAGATTTTTTTAAAAAACAAATATATGATTATTTCCTTAATGATGAAAAATAAGTAAAATATTTGTATAAGTGAATGCAAAGGAGAAAAATAAGAGTTGCTTTGATAGTAGCAAATGTCATCTTATTGGCATAAGTCTGAGTGTATCCACCAACTTGATTGTGTATCATCCATGGCCTCCAATAATCAGTAATCGAATAATTAAGAGATCGTGTCCATGTTTTTGTCGAGACGAAAGGGATGTACATGTCGTGATCACCACTATTCACAGAATATTATTGAAAACTATATTCTATATAAACTCTTTAAAGCTTAGTAAAATGATCAGAAAGTTGAAAATCCATTGATCTAACCTGTAAATGAGAGATCGATAACCTTTGATGATGTTGTTCATATGATATGGTACACTGCTTTTAATGTCCCTACAAGTGGATGCAAAATCAATCTTGTGTAAATTTTTATATTTTTTTTTTAATTTTGTGTAAACACTTAAGACTATGAAGATGGATTTGCTTACATAACATTCGCTGATTGAAACCGAGCGGTCTGTAGGAAGAAGTTTTTCCATGCATATATATATATGTGACAATATATAAGATTTTGAAGTAGTGATGAATACCACAACATAAACGTTAAACACACTTGTTTTTATTACATGATGCAAGTCTAACTATTAGGAGAGTGTTAACCTTATTGTATTCTTCGACTAGTTTCAAGCATTCTGTATTAAGTGGATCTACATTTTCGTAGTTCCCTTTGCAGCTTCTCTTCAACGACTGCATTATTAAATATGTAGAGTTCTGATAATGTTGTTTTTGCTTTCTGTAAACTCGACTATGTGGTGGATTTCAATTTGTACATGGTAGAGTTCATCAGAAATCAATGTCATTGAGTAAATGGAATTTGGTGGTCAGCGTCAAAATCTTCATATGTTACCGGATTTCCTAGCACATAATCTTGTTGTTGATAGCAAATTGAAATTTCAAATCTTAATGTTTCGTTGATCTATATAACATATGAAGCAACCAAGTACAAATGGAACCTGAAGATTTATGTGAGGCTTAAATCCAAGTTCATTTCCTGCTTCATTTGTCATAATCATGTTAACATTTCTATAATGAAAACCAAATGATAAAATAGAGAAACATCTATAAACAGCCACATACCTTTGGAGATCTCTTGAACGGTGGCTGGAATAACCTTACCAGCATATGAATCTCCACTGAGATAAAAAGATTTGAGATAAACTCTCACTACTCGTTTAGCCACTAATCAATACACCACAATATAACACTCTAGATTATGTCTTTTATCTTTAAAAACAAAAATTACTGCTTTAAGAAACACATAATCAAAGAATTTGGTCAACTCGTTATATATTCAGCTTTTCCTCCAAAATTTGACTTTGAAAAATCGTATAATCTTGTACAATACTGCTTAAGATTGAGTGATTTAAATTTTTGAGATTTTATCGATTAAATTGTTGAGAAAATATATAATTAATTAAATTTTCTTCTAACCTTGTGAATAAACACATTGACAAACTTGGCTGATCCTGAGTCACTTAGTGTATCAAAAAGTTGAGTTGTGGCATAGGAGAATCTAGCTCCAGTAGGTTAGTCAGACCATCCACATTAAGGGTTCTATATGGGTTCATGAGCTCTGGATCTTAGGCCCGAATAATAATAAAACAATTTTTATAAGCCCAATTCGTAAGAGCCGGTTCTTGGGAGGCATCTCATAAGAACCGGGTTCACGCCAGGTGTCTCCGCTTGATTGGACATTTTTTACGCCCTCGGGGGTAATGCACCGAAGCCTCTTCATTTCTCTCATTTCTCGAAAAAACTAGGATTTGTGCGAGAGAATGGTGATATTGGCGATTTGGCGAGTCTCATCCAAATCGAAGCTATCCGACACATTTATCAGTGAAATCGACAGTAACCATGTAAGTTTCGAGTAGATTTATTGTTTATTTGCTTCGATTTTAGGTTGGAAAGCGATTTGGGGGGTCAAATCGATTAGGGTTTGAAATCGATTTGGGGTTTTGAACTCGTTAATTAGGGTTTTGATGCTGCTTCGTTTGGTTTGAAATTGATTTAGGGTTTGAAATCAATTTGGGTTTGAAATCGATTTGGGGTTTTTGAACTCGTTAATTAGGGTTTTGATGCTGCTTCGTTTTGGTTTGAAATCGATTTGGGGTTTGAAATCGATTTGGGGTTTATGTCATGATGTTCTAAATGTTTGGTTTAAGTCTTTGTAGGTTTGTTGATGTCATGAATGTTTGGTTTAATGTTGAGTTGATGTTTAATGCTCTTTGTACGTTTGAAAAATGTTGATTTGTTGTGCTTAATACTCTGTACGTTTGATTTTGTGTGTGATGAATATTAAACCAAAAGAAGGTTGTGCTTAATGCTCTCTCTGTTTGTTGTGTGGTGAATCTGGATTTGCTGTGTGATGAATATTTGTTGTTGTGGTTAATGCTCTCTCTGTTTGCTTTGATAAATGTTGATTTGATGTAAGAGTTAATTGTAGAAATGGTTGGTAGTTACAATGTGTTTAATTGTTTTGAATGATTAAACTAGTTTAAAAACCGTAAAAACACAACCACAACCTAAACTCAGAACCGTAAAAAACACAACCAAAACCTAATGGAGCCTTCTTCTTGAATTCTCTGGGGTTTCTCAACCTATTAGCTAGCCAGAGCAGTCAAACTATAGACGTAGAGACCTCTGAGTTTCCTAGGTTTAGTAGCCACAACTCAGAAGAGCATACAAAGGTTGAAAGGAGAAAGTGGACACAAAAAGAAGATCATGTTCTCATCAGTGTTTGGCTCAACACCAGCAAAGATGCTATTGTTAGTAATGAACAGAAAGGAGGAGCGTTTTGGAAGAGAATACAGGAGTATTTCAATTTAAGCCCTCAAGTCAGTGACTTAGCTCCTCGAGGGTCAAGTCACTGCAAGCAAAGATGGGTCAAGTCACTGCAAGCAAATATTTTGGCCACTCGATTTCTCCTTTACAGCATTTTTGGACTCCCAGGTACCCTAAATGATATTAATGTTCTTGATCGGTCACCTGTTTTTGATGACATTTTACAAGGTCGCGCTCCAAAATTTAAATTCAAGGTCAACGGCCACAACTATCGTATGGCATACTACCTTACCGACGGTATTTATCCGAAATGGTCAACCTTTATCCAATCCATCCCACTTCCTCAAGGTCGTAAAGCAGAGGTATTTGCTGAATGTCAAAAAGCCGTCAGAAAAGATGTCGAACTTGCTTTTGGAGTATTGCAAGCTAGATTTGCAATAGTTAAAAAGCCAGCTTTACTGTGGGACAAAGAAAGCTTAGGAAAGATTATGAGATGTTGTATCATATTGCACAATATGATAGTTGAGAACAAAAGAGATGGATACACTCAGTATGATACATCAGACTTTGAAGTAGGAGAATCAAGCAGAAGTTCAGAGGTGAATTCTTCGTACTTTACGGACATCCCTTCCAATCTCGGTAGTATGCTTAGCATTCGCAATCAAATTCGTGATCAACGTATACATGATCAATTAAAAGCTTATTTGGTTGAGAATATTTGGCAAAAATTTGGTCATGAAGAATAATTATCTTTGTATGTTTATAAATTCTCATTGTAATGAATAATAATTTCTTTCGAAAATTTTAAATAAATAAATTTATTTCTAAGAACCCTATTTTCGGGTTCACTAATGCAGAAGCAAAATACATACGGGTTCTTCACTATTTCTAACCCCACCAAAATATTAATAAAATATTTTTATGAATCTCAAATGGGGATTCACTAATGTGGATGGTCTTATATTCGCCATCTAACAAGCATTAATCACCCAAAATTTACCATAAAAAAACAGAATATATTATGAATATAATAAAAAATTAGTTATTTATCCCAACCAAAAAAGAGGGAAATTAGTTTTTTTATAAATTAATATATAAAAAATTCCGGTTCCAAAGGCGAATGTAAAATTTGTTAAGATATGATATTAAAAAACTAGGTACATGAGAATAGATTCAAGAATATAAACCTTTGTTCATGAGTATGTTGTAGAGGGAAAAGTTGGGAGTCCTCCATTGTAACCTTCAACTTTGAAATTCACAGGACCTAGTTTTTCTTCAATTTAACAAGTGTTTTAAAAGTTAAACCGGAAACAAACCACATTTATTATTTTCGATGGCAGATTTTTTTCCAACCAATCAATTTGCAAATCTAGTGGGTCAATAAATGTAAATATTAATAAAATTGCAAATACAGTGGGTCAAATTTTAACAAAGAAAAAAAATATATATAATCAAAATAAAATATTGAAAAAGATGTGTATATATATATATATATCTATATATTTATATAGCATTTATTACTTTTTACCATATCAAAATAGTTACATGTTATTTAGAAAAGTATAATAGTTATAACACTATAAAAATCTTGAAAAGAAAAGTCAAATAAAACATGGCTTTTAACCAAATAAAAATGAAAATATAATTGCTTATTTTTATTTTAAAAGTAATTCTTGATCAAATTTCGAAACTTGTATTATTTATTTTAAATTTGTAGATCATCAAGTGTACACTAGAATGTGAAGGGAAAAAAAGTGTAGCTAGTATCTTAATGATCTATAAACGTTATTATCAAAACAAAATGTCAAAATTAGTGGATGTAACTCCGAGAAGAAGAAAACTTAAAAGAATGGTTTTTGTTTAGAAGACTATGATTTCATATATTCCTATATAGATAAAGAAAAATCATCAATTCAGTTGTTATTAACCTTAGAGCATGTGCAACGCTTGTTTTTGGCGTTTCTTAAATTTTGATTTATATTTGTTTAATGTGATTTTGATTAATTAAGTGTAGAAACGCATCTAAAATTGGATACCGAAGATGCGTTTCTTAGAGACACGTGGTCGTCATCTATTGGCTTGAGATTTTGGTAAAGTTTTAAAGAAAATTCATTTTCGCGAAGCTTCTCGATTTTCTTCTCCTCGGAGACGATTTCGCGGTGATTCTCCTCATCGACGATGAGCGACGGCGTCAGCATTAACAGGCAGTTGTTCGAGAGAGAGAGCAAAATCAGTTTATCGATCGGCCATGAAAGGCGTCTCCTCGGCGCTCGGAGATTACGTTTATTTCAAATCTCAGGTTCCTCTTCACAAGATTCCCGTAAGTTTTTTCTTCTTCTGCTTCCTCCTCTCTCTTTGACTTCTGTGAACTCGATTCTGCGTTCATTTCCGCCATCGGATTAGGCTAATTTCAAGCTCTTTTGGTTTTGGAAAAATGTGCTAACTTTGGATTAAACTCTTATGGGTTTTGATCGTTTGAGGTTAATTTGAGGATAATTCTCTATTTCAGTAGTTTGATCGTTTCTCTTTGTAAAATATGGGTTTATGCAGCTGAATTTCACACGATTTTGTTTTAGATTTTTTACGTAGGATTTTGATTAAACCCTTTTCTTAGGTTTATGAATGAATCTGGCTGCCATTTCTGGTATTACTTAAGTTAATAAGCCAAAGTTGTTAGTACTATTCAAATTTGGTTTATTTTCTAAGAGCAAGTACTTGTGTTAGTTTACACTTAAGTGATAGTTGCTCCCAATTTTGATCTCTTAACTTCTGAAGATTGTATTGGAGCTGCCTTTGATTAAATTTTTTATTAGCCCGTGACACACTAAGTATATTGTTTAGATTTTTTCTTTTGCTTTTGCTTTAGAGTTACTAATCACTCTCATTGTGTAAAGTAAGGAAAGGTTTCTGTAATTCTTACTCTATTTGATAGGTTAAGATTATTGTTTTCGGTAAGCAGCTACTGCATGACTGTAAATTGTGTCGTTTAATCGGATTGCTACTTCTAGTTGGGACAATTGAAATTTATTAAGCTGTGTACATCTATTTTTTCTGTTTCAATCATCAGAATGATAGAATTCTTTATTTATATATATTTGGTTACCATCTTATATCTAGCCTTATTTGCATCTTAACTGCAGATTGGGACAAAGCAATGGCGCTACTATGACTTTGGTCCAAAGACTGTTCCTCCGCTCATATGCATTCCTGGAATCGCTGGAACTGCAGATGTTTACTACAAACAGATTATGTCACTGTCTGTGAAGGTATCTCAATACGTAGTCTTTGCATCTACAGGTATATATATACTCAATTGTTCTGAATGTGGAGAACTGGATTTGTTAGGTTTTAGTCTTGTCAATGTTAGGTTTAAGTCTTGTCAATGTTAATTGTCTGATTGGTTTTGATAAAGTTGGGTAGTTGTCATGGTAAGTAGATATTAACTGCATTCTCAAGTTTGATTAATTGCAGATTCTCTTTTGATTATCTGCATTCTCTTTATTTGAAAACGGTAGTCATTGGTATCTCTTGATGTGGTTCTGTTGCGGGATTTGTTAGGAGGAATATCGAACTGGATTTGTTAGGTTTTAGTCTAATCAATGTTAGGTCCAAGTCTTGTCAATGTTAATTGCAGAGATAAGTTTGATTAATTGCAGAGATGATTTTGATTAATTGCAGAGATGATTTTGATTAATTGCAGAGATTTTTTCTCTTACATTGTAATAACTGCCTTATACGTAGGTTATATAAGTTTTACTGTCTGTTTATTGTCACTGTGAGCTATCTGCTTTTTCATTTTCTGAGCACAAACGAATCCAAGTTTTACTGTCTGTTTATTCATTTCTTCTTCTGATGGATCTTCCATTCACAATTTCTTTTGCTCAACCATCTAGTTTTACTAGCCTATTGAATAGTCAACAAACTAACTGTCTTGATGATGTGATTCAGCTAGAGGATAATTGTTCTCCTCAGTCTACCTGCAAAGATCAGATAGCTAGAAAGGCGTGGACTCCTTCTGATGACGTGCTACTGATCAGTTCTTGGTTGAACACGAGCAAGGATCCTGTGACTGGCAACGAGCAGAAATCTAGGGACTTCTGGAACAGAGTTGGTGCATACTTTGCATCAAGCTGTAAAGGTATGTCCGACATACGTTCAGCTGGCAACTGCAAACAAAGATGGCACAAGATGAACAATTTAGTATGCAAGTTTTCAGGCGCTTATGATGCTACAAATAGGGAGAAAAGCAGTGGACAGAATGAGAACGATGTCTTGAAGAATGCTCATCAGATTTTTTACACTAACTACAACAAGAAATTCACTCTTGAGCATGCTTGGAAGGAGCTTAGGAACGATCAAAAATGGTGTGAGCTGTCTACTTTAAAAAATGATGTGTCTTCTAAGAGGAGGAGGTCTGACGAAGCTACACCTGAGGTTTCCACAAATCGACCTTCGGGTGTGAAAGCTGCTAAAGGTAAAGGGAAAAGAGGAGGTGAAGGGATGGTGGTCTCGGAGTATAAGGAGATGTGGGATATTAGAGCTAAGGATCATGCCATGAAGATGCTTCAGATTCTGCTTTCCAAGGAGTCTTTATCTGAATGTGAAGAAGATCTCAAGAGGAAGCTCATAGCAGATATGATGGTATAAGAAAGATGCAGATCAACAAGCAGCTGAAGGTAAAACGCATCAGATTTTTATGGCTGTGTAATGTAGACTATTATGGCTGTTTAATGTAGAATATTATGGCTGTGTAATGTAGACTATTATGGCTGTTTAATGTAGACTATTATGGTTGTTTAATGTAAAATAATATGGTTGTGTAATGTAGAATATTCAGTACGTGTAATGCAAATTATTGTAATGTTATGGCTTTGTAATGTAATGCAAATTATTATAATGTTAAGTTGTCTGCAAAGTCACGGATGCAAATTATTGTAATGTTGCTTCACTATAAAGTCACTGGTGTAAAGTCATGGTCACAGGATTAAAGTCAATGATCTGCAAAGTCACGGATGCAAAGTCACGGGGTGTAAGATAACTTCACTATAAATATACTCAATTGCTCATTCAATTGAGTATTCACTATATTTTTCCCTTGTTCACATAAATCCCTTGGTAGCTTTTTTCTAAAAACAAAAACACATCATGGCATCATCTTCTAATCATGAAGAAGATGAATCATTAGATGGAAAATTTGAACAGTTTTTTTGATCAACATTTTGAACAACATTTTGATCAATACTTTGATCACTCTTTTGGAAATATGTTCATCGATTACGGGCAAGGTCAAGAGGCATCTCACTCAAGAAAAAAACGAGCTTTTATCGAACGTGATCGTGAGGCAGGCCATATACGATTATGGAACGATTATTTCGGTGAAGATGCTATATATCCTCCTCATCTATTTCAGACGCCGTTTCAGAATGAATAAGTCATTATTCATGATGATTGTGGATAGACTATCAAATGAAGTTCCTTTTTTCGACAAAAAAAAGATGCACTCGGAAGGCTTGGACTCTCGGGACTACAAAAAAGCACGGCAGCAATACGTCTATTGGCATATGGCACTGCGGCTGATGCAGTTGACGAATACCTTCGTCTCGGTGCTAGTACTGCACGTTCATGTTTGGAACATTTTGTGGAAGGAGTCATAGATTTGTTTGGCGATGAGTATCTAAGAAGACCAACACATGACGATCTTCAACGCTTACTTTATATTGGAGAACAACGGGGATTTCCTGGAATGATAGGAAGCATCGATTGTATGCATTGGGAGTGGAAAAATTGTCCTACTGCGTGGAAAGGGCAATATTGTAGAGGTTCAGGGAAACACCAACAATCGTTCTAGAAGCGGTGGCATCATATGATCTATGGATATGGCATGCGTTTTTTGGACCTCCCGGGTACCTTTAAACGATCTTAATGTTCTTGACCGCTCACCGGTTTTTGATGATATAATTCAGGGTAATGCTCCGCAAGTCAATTTCTCGGTCAACGGAAGGGCATATAACTTGGCATACTATCTAACAGATGGTAATTTATCCAAAGTGGGCAACTTTTATCCAATCTATTTCACTTCCACAAAGTCCTAAAACATCACTGTTTTGCGCAATGTCAAGAAGCAGCCCGAAAAGATGTAGAACGTGCTTTTGGAGTTTTTGCAAGCTCGATTTGCAATTATAAAAAATCCTTCACTCTTTTGGGATAAAACAAAAAATAGGCAAGATCATGAGAGCTTGTATAATACTACACAACATGATTGTAGAAGACGAACGAGATGGATACAATACTCACTATGATCCTTCAGAATTCCAGCATGCCGATGGAAGCGGAAGTTCATCTATCGATCTCACGTACTCTACAGATATGCCGACGAATATTCCGAATATGATGAATACTCGTACTAAAAATTCGTGCTAGACAACAACATGAACAATTAAAAGCCGATTTGGTGGAGCATATCTGGCAAAAAATTTGGACATGACCACGATAACAACGAATAATCAATGTTTTTTGTATTAATAGTCCACTTCTATTGATGTTTTTGTATTAATATGTTTTAAATTAAATAATTATATTTTCTTAAATCATTAATTTTTTATTATAAATAATTAAAAACCCCAACTAAAAATTCTACCATTGGAAGCAAAAAATTATG